>JASSUY010049172.1:0-17459 GCA_032466535.1 Forpus xanthops
CAGGTGTCCTGTCTCTGCTTCTTCCCGGCTTCCCCTCCTCCCTGGCGGAGCATGAGGCTCAGAAAGTCCTTGGCCAGCCCAAACATTCTAAGCCATAACTATCAACACTGGTGTTATCAGCACTGTTCCCAAGCCAAAAACCAAAAACACCATGCTGCACCAGATACTACTTAAAGGAGAAAAATGACTGCTACTGCTGAACCCATGACAATGATATACATTCAGTAGAAAACTGATTTTGGAGAGGAAAAAACATGACATAAATATTATGACAACAAAGTGATAAAATCAGTGTAACACTGATTTTGAGGAGTATTTATTCCACTGCATTGCTTAGTAAACTGGGCACAATCAGTTGTGTGTGTGAAATCACACACTGAAGAACACTGAGCAGAGGCATCCTGCATCACTTGCAGGATGGGACTTTACTCTTGGCAGGTGGACTCTCAAGACCTGGGATAACAGCTCTGACTTCTGGAGCAGGAGCTCTGCACCACCATGCTGATGACAATATGTGGGGCAACTCCTGAATGTAACCAGAAAGTAATATTCAGGGGAAGGAATGAGATCGTGTTTAGTTTGGCGGTTGACGCTTTGGTGACCACTACTGGAACACTCTGCCTATCTCTGGTGCACCATTCCCAAGTCATCTCAAGTGTTTCAGCTTAGAGATGCAAACCCAACTGGCATACAGCAAGAGGCAAAAAGAGTTATTCAGCTTACAGGAGTAATACCCAGTAATAGCCTACAGTAAGAGGAGATAATACAGATAATGCCAAAACCAGAAGCCAGGAAAATTAAACTAGGTATATAGTGCATTGAAAAGAGCAGTAACAATTATTGATAAATGCATCAGACAACTTTTGTCAAGTTACAGCTGATTCTTGAGGGAAAACTGCAAATTCTTTTTCTTCTAAAAGACAGACTTCAATTTAGGAGGTCCCAAACTGACATCAACACCACAACCGTTTCTGTTGATAAGCAACAATGTCTGACTTCTTTGAGGGCAGAGGTAACCCAGTTTTCCATAAGTTGATGTCTCCAGGTCAGTCACAGGTGGAAGGGGGGCTACTTCCACATGTGTGTGTCACGGGGGTGGGGGGTGGCTTGTGTGCATCCTGTGATAAATATACAAAGGCTCAAAGTCCAAACACAGCCCCTGGCCTAGAAACAGGAATTAAATCAGGAGTTCTATGACTTTGTTACAAACATGCCTGACTAGATGATGATCATTCATGAGTCTTAAGAGGGCTAAGGCATCATACGCCCTCATATATGAGCTTAACCAAACTTATATGAGCCCTCACTGTAACACAGTAAGCTATAGATACAAATGGGTTTTTATAGGTTTCATCTGTATAGTTAGATACCTTATTTATCAGGAGTCCAGGAGTACTCTATTTGTAGGAGGCTAATTCAAAAGAAGTAAATCTAAGCTTTATGCTACCTAATCCATTCCATTAACAAAAGCACGGAAGATGGATGCTTCTGCACCAGAACAATCTTAATTATTGTCCCTTTATGGAAAGCCCTACATAAGTGCACGGAAGCATCACATAGGTATTCACTCCAGCTAGCTGTGCTGCAAGCTGTTCCAGATCTCAGCTTCAACCCTAGTTACTACAGGGTGTTACACATTAGATACTAATAGGAGTCACAACCAAGCGACATCTTGCTCTACAAAAGGAAACCCTACAGAAACAGTGACAAAAATCAAAGCAATCCAAAACTTACTCAATGCCCTAAACCAACCAACAAACCAAAACCCACAAAGTATCACAGGGACAGGAAGCGAAGACTGAAAAAAAGAAGCAATCCGTTTCTTTTCCTCCTTGAAAATCTGCTTTCTCTCAAAAATGAAGCTTCTTAAAATAAAGATGCCCTCTTAGCAGCATGAACTCGGTGCAATATCTGTTATATCAACATTGATGCAAATTATGTATTCATAATCCAAACCTGTCTGCCAAATTTGTATTATAGATAATCGAGGTTCACTGAGAACTAGTTAATGCTAAAATGAAGAAATTATTTGTTAGGACATACACTTATAAACAAATTCTACATTATTATCTGTCCCTAGTGTAAGACATTTACTTCTGCAATACCTTGAGGGCACACCTGTGATATTATTACTGATCTACTAATACTCAAAATCCACTAGGGTGGAAAATCTACATCATTCAAATGTAAAACTGCATAGTAAGAGCACGCACAGACTTACCTTCTAATACTATAAGCTATTCCCATTGGAAAACTTCTCAGCAAAAGAATCAGTCTATTAGTGTTCTCTCTGCTCAGCTGAACCTGACACAAAGCTGCCCTACACACAGTAATCTGTATATAAGGCAGCCCCAGATGCCCGCCACCTCTGTTACGTGCTAAGGTGAGCACCACTGTGATCAAGCAGGCAGCACAAAGTAGCCCACTAGTCACTGATTAACACAGCTGTGCTGTGCAGGTCACAGGGCAATGCATGCCTGGACACTCGGCACCTGGGAAGGCATGTAGGAAGAGAGAAGACCTACAACAACCGCAAAAAGCAGATGAGACTTACTGACAGCTGTTATAGATTATCACCCGAATCTCACTATTGGTAATGTTTCCAGAGGCTTCCATGTAAGTACAGCTCCTCCCCAGTGCAGCCTTCCTGCAGCCTCCCAAGGCCAGGAAAGCAGCAGCAGCAGCCTGCAAGTACAGCTCTGCTGGGAGCAGTGGGCTATGAAGCCCAGGCTCAAAACAGAGCCATTTTCACAACTGATGACAGAAACACTAAGAGATCATGGAAAAATGTAACTGTAATTAAATGCAAAACAGAGGAAGATTTAACTTACACAGTGGTTACAGACATGCACACCAATTTCTTCACAATCACAGTCCAGGTTTGGTTTTGGTTTTTTTGGTTGCTTTTGGGATTTGTTTTTGTGTGGGTTAGGGGTTTCTTCTAATTACAATGAAAGGTTAAGATGCTTCACAAGCTGCCATGACTGCACTGGACAAAAAGTGTTTCATTTATGCTGCTTTACAGGCAATGAGACAAGCATAGTAATCTTGCTATTTTCATACATGAATATAAATTGCATTACAGATTTTGTTAAACTTAGTAAATTATTCTGTTAAATTTTATGAAAAATACACTGCAAAGCAATCCCAAATGCTCTACTGTCCATGGCACAGTCAAGATGCCACACTGATAATTATGTACTATTCAATACTGGAGCAAGAACATCACGGGCAGGTAGGAAACGACGCGTTTTGACTTGGGAATGCATAGAAGTGTTTGGTGAAAACACTGACTTGTTAAGCAGAGACACGTTTTGCATTAACAGGAAGCAGTGAGTCTCGCTTTTTTGTCCCAAGTTCTACATGATTTTTTATGCGCCTCTGTGGTGTTAAGACAGGTGTGCATGAACAGCACCAAAATGACCCAACCCCATGCTACATTCTCCCCTACTTTTGATCATGATCTGAACAGCACCCAGGACATCAAAGATCTGGCCTGTCAGCCAGCGTGGCCAAGCACTGCTGAAACAGTCCACTGCAGGAATTGCTTTTTCCTCCTTCTAAAAACTGAAACCCAATCAATATCTCAGTTTATATATGGGTTGGGTCCTCTCACTATTCAGAAAATTTTTGCCCATAAAAGAACAAGTTGAGAAGCCTTTCTCCAAGTTTGTGGTACGAAGTTTAACAGATCAGAGATAACCTCTCTTCAGCTCAGCAGCTTTATTCAATGTTAGATACACTACTATCCCAAAGCAATAAACTGACCTTGTGTTACATCACAGCATCACTCCAACTCCTTTAAGTATTTACTCACACTTCAACCTAGAATTTTCTGAACCTGCCCTTTTGCAATCCTCAAGGAGCCAAGGACTGGTTCAGCAGATAGCAAACAAAACAAAAGCTATCTTCAACTACACTCCCAATGGCCACATTCCAGCTGGATTAAATTTCTCCTCCTCCTCCCTGCTGGTCTGTTCAAAACACTCATTTCTAAAATACAGGAAATAAACATTTAAATCAACACACGTGCTACGAATTTGAAAATAAAATTAAATATTCTGGAAAACTATTAAAAGAAAAAAAAAAATTACTGAATCTTAAAAGACACACCTCTGAGCTGGATCTCCACTTCAGATTCTTCCTTCCTGGAATCTAATTTACCAGAAATGTGATCACTGATTTCCCTATTTTGGTTCATCAACACTAGAAAATTACTTCAGCTGTCTTTTAGCAACAGTGGGACCAAGGATTTGATTCCTCACCGCCAGTGAAAATTCTCATGTGATTTATGTGTGAAACTACATAAATCTCTTTGTTGTTGCTGTTATAGTACTATTTAAGACATTCATAAACACCCACAGGCACATAAAACTTTAATGGATTTTATTGTGAAAGAAGGGACCTTTTTTTAACAGGCCTGAAGGCAGACACGGCCACACCGGTTCAGCTGGGAGTGTTTCCCTTTTTCACATGATGCCCTGTGCTCATATGAAATAACAATTGTTTTAGAACTGGCACCCTAATGGATTCCTTGCCTCTCTTGCCACTACTCCCCTTTTTCCCTTTCCCTCCCTTCTTAGACTACAGCTGAAACCCAGACTACCCCTCAGTGTTTTTATTGTATGCTAGCTGCACATATACCCCTCTTTTCATCTTCCAAGTGACACCTGATCCTTTCTTCCTCCCCACTGGGAGCCACATTAGACCAGCAACAAATACTGCTTTATCGCTTGTACACAACAAAATGAGGGTACCCCTCCCCTCATCTCAGCATCCTTGCTGTATTTCACACCTTGGACCATGTAGGAAAAGTCAGATTCAACTCTACACATTAAAACAACAGCCAAAACTAAGAGACAAACACACTTTTGTGCTAGGCACTCCAGCTTACCTTTCCCGAGGAACAGCAAACCAGTACTCCGGTTGCTTTATCTTTTTGCTGTACTGTTGAGACATGGTGGTGCTCTGAGATGCAAAGGACTTTCTCATAGGCTTGCCTACTTTAATGCATAGAAACATTGGAGGAGTCTTGCTCTTCTCCTCTTTTGAAGGAAGCATATCTAAATAAGAGACAGAATAAATGGGCTGTTTACAGGCAAGTACAAATACTCCAGATGATAAAACTTTACGACAAAGATTAATAATCTTGTGCAAAGAAATACTCAGAGGCACCATACACAGAATTACACCTGATACATCATTCAGTAGCAAAACTGGCTTCATAAATCCTCGTTCATCCTAAACTGCGTCCATCCCCATTTCTTCACATCCTGTATTCTTCTCAGCTATGCAGCTATGTACAGAATAGTAGCAGTAAAACAACTAGGCTGAGTGCAAATTGCACACAGAAGAAAGCAAGTAAAGGGAACAGTGTTTGACTGGGCTCAGGAAACCCTTCCACTCGAAGGGTAACCCTGCACACACACACACACCCACCCACAAAGCCCTATCAGCTCCTTAACTCTGATGGTCAGCCAGCCACACTAACATGTTTCCTCTGCACAACGCAGGGTCAAGCAAAAGTGCAACAAACAATTACTTCTTAAACAATAGCCTCAATTACACTGAGGTTGCCTCCTTCATTTTAGCTCTACACACACAGCCTTTCCCCAATCTAATCCCCCCTCCCCTGCCACCGAGAACTATCACCAAGGACAACTTAGCAAGATACACACTCTTCCAAAAACCAGGAAAGTCATTTTAAGAACAACTGTTTCTAAAGTTAAGGGTTCCATTCTAATTATCCCACACCAACTGATATGAATCAAGGGTTATGTCCACTGGTTCATTAAACTACCAGAAGAGGAGCATCAGTGCTCCAGGACAGACTAATGTTTAGAGGCACCAGCTGCAGTAGAAACAGCAGTATGTGTACACATTAGCTAAACCAAGATCTTGTTTTGTTTATGTTTTCCAGTAACAGCCTGAATGTTATTTATTACAATCCAAAAAACAATTAGGACAAAACGATCAGGCAGTAAGACTCTACATATATTCCTATTTATTACTTCTTTAAGGGTTTCCATAGCATGAAAGACACTACACAGATACAATTAGTGTCAAAAATACTTTGGTACCCTCCCTTACAGCAACACACTGCTACTTCAGATACTATCAGATATTAACTGACAGAATTCACTGAAGCAATAAAACATACCAATACAGAGTGATAAATTCTAGGCTATGAAATGTCCCTGTCAGTAATGTAACTGAATGACATTTTCTTCTTAAGCCAGTAAACAGATGTGAAGATTATATAAATACGGATCACTGAATATCGAAAATACTCACAAGCTACGTGTCAAACTAGAACCTTAGGGCATTTGAAAGGGTTGTTTCCCCTCTAAATAGCAGATAATTAAAAATAAAATATGTTAGAATCGAAAAAAGAAGCAGGTATTACAGAAAAAGGAACTTCAGAGCAGAAGGCTATCAATTCAAAAGTTACTGTCATAATGCTGTCCAAGCCTCAGAGGAAACAATGACAACCAGAGACCTACCTTCAATTGGCACTTGAATTTTCTGCAGCAGCCACAGTCTGATTTCTGATTGATTGTCTAACTGTGTTTCTTGACAGGTCTTGTCTATAGCTGGTACTAATGAAGAGTCCACAGACTCTTTCAGATCCTTTTCCTCTGCTGCTGCTGAGCTGCTTTCTAATGAAGGTGCTTTCCTTTCAACAGAGCAGGAATCAAGCTCCATACTTTTAACTGTATGGACTTCATTAGCTTGGGACTTTGAACAGCTAAGTGTAAGGTCTATGCCAACTGCTTTATTGTTTTCACCTTTCTGGATTTCAGCCTTGTGTAAGTCTTCAGATGACTGAGACCCATTCCCATCTTTATTGAGATAAAATTCAATAAGTTTATCTTTCTCTAGCTCTTTCTTAGTGTCCAATGCAGTGTCCACCTTACCTGTCGGGGAACTGACACATTTGTTTACTTCTGGAATAACATCTTGCTTTTCACACAGCTCTAAGTCTAAGTCAGCTTTAGGCTCAACACCGTCCTTTTTTTCCAAGGAATCAACTGTCAAGCGCTCCTGGACTTCTGTAGTTTGTTTGGTTACCTGCTGGTTAGTTCTCCCCAACTCCCTGGGGTCAGTCAACAAGACTTCCATTACTGAGATTTTCCTGTCCAACCCTCTATCCACATGAGATGATGTCTTGTCCAGCTCAATGAAGTCATCCTCTCTTTCTCCCAAAAGGGATTTTTCTTTGGTTCTGATATCTGAAGCATTTTTTTCCCCAGAAGGTTCCTTTGCACATGGATCCAAAGCCAACCTTTCCAAATGTTCAGTGGCAGTGATGTTGTTGGGAAACTCCAGTGACTTCGATTTGATTGAGCCTGTACTCTCAGATGACTGAAGAACTTCAAAATCAGCAGACTTCTCCTTATCTGAAGGCTTTATCTGTTTGGCACCCAGAGCGATGGATGGATCCCCATTCTGCTGCTTCTTTTCCTTGCTAAGGGACTTGAATTTGCTGAAAGGATTGATGTCTTTCTCGGAGGATAGGTCTTCCCATTCTCCTGGCCTGTACAGAGGACAAAGATCCTTTGGTATGTCACTGTCAGGGAAAATGACGGATGCACATATGATGTTAAAAGCAAAATGGAAACAAAAAAATTGGAAAAGAAAAACCAAATAATATACCAACTTAACTTAAGCTCTGAAATGCAATGAAAAAATACCTTATAAAAAATAAACATACATCGGTGAAAATAAGTGACTTGAAAGAAAATGGAGAAAAACACAAAAGGAATAATACCAAAATAAAAGGAGTAAACCACTTGGCAGAATATGCCACATGGGTGAAGAAATGGTACACATGTAATAACAATGTGCAATTCATCAGAAGTTCGGTAACCGAAAAACCACAGGACTTGCTTCAGCTGCTGGGAATTAACTCATAACAATATTAACATAGTTATTTCTCATACCACCCATGCTTCCCTAGTCAGTACAAATGTATTTTTGAGAAGAAAGCAAATCGCAGATAAGCTGTATACTGTTTTAACATATTTACTGCAAAAGAGTAACAGGCAAAGGAGGTGGAGTTTCTTCCTTTTATTTTTTCTCTAGCACTCAAATGTAGTGTTTGAAAGCAGACTTCCTCAAAAAACTGTTTTTAAAGCAGGACAATCACAAAACATTTCAGAATGGAAAATCCTTAAAAAACTTAACAGCGTACAACTTGAACTCTTCATTGCCACTAAGAAGTCTGAGGTGAATGAGAATACAAGATTCTCACCCCTTAATGCTTACTAAGAGGGTACTAAACACTCAAGTAATGGGTGTAACAAATATCTGGAACATTTTTCTTGAAATGAGAAAATGAAGTAGATGAATTTCACTGATCAAACAACAGGCGCTGCCTACAGTGACAAAACCTTGCTTACAACAAATACATAAGCAGTGCCTAGACTAAGCATAAATAAAAGCAGTCCACTCCAGAAAGTCTATTATGTATTATAAATGGTAACTATCAGTGTGTTTCTAGTTCTGAAGTGGAAATATTCCACAGACTGGTATTCCTCTAAGTCCTGAAGATGGTAGTTAAGGTGCTATTATCTTCAAAAGTTTTAAATATTCCTCTCAGAACAGCCCTGGTAACACAACCAATGGTCCAAACTGAGCTGGTGCAAGAGCCCAACAATGGCAAGCCACCAATGCTTTAAATCATTGCATTTTACTCATCTCCTTTGCACACTGGTTGTCGTATTCACAACTCATTTTTCTTTAATGCCACTGAAGTGTTCTAAAAAGCAAGTGCAAGAACAACACAAGTGAATCATTCCTTTTCTGGCACTTTCCTCCCCTGATTTATTTTATTCTGCTGCAATAAAAAACTTTCCCTCTGTTACCTCCCCATACCCGTTCTTTATGCATAACCCTTACTGAAACTCTGTAAACTTAAGTTCAGGGAAGAACACTCCTTACGATGGCAATGCATCTTTAATCTTCATGTGAGAGATGTCATTGTAGAGAGCAATTGAGACAACCTCCTCCATGGGGCAGATGAGCCCATATTCTTCACAGCCATTCTCAATTACCAGAGGATCAGACTTATGCGGGTCAAACATGATATTGTTCGGAGTTACTATCATGACTCCTCCAACTACACCCTAAAATAGGAGAAGGATGAGTCAGCACATTACATGTACTTCATTTATCATTTGGTATTGGATGTTACATTACTATCCCAAAAAGAAAAACCTCTCTCCCACCTCTTTATATCCCATCATGCAATGTTTGCTAACAAAACATTTTACATCAAACTAGATACTGTATGGAAAGCAAAGAAATAATTGCTCAGTAACACCCAAGTTCCTGGTTGATAAGAAAGAACATCTGAGCTATTCAACTTGAGCACTGGCTTCTAAGGCTAGAACTTCAGACTGTAATCAAACTCAGACAAAACAGATTAGTGGATTAAAAAAAATAAAATAGATTATTAATAATAAAAAGTACCATTTTATTCTAGATACATCCACCTTCATTTGATACATGAATTTAGATGCAATCAGCACACTTGAAGGCAGTTTTACTCATGGAAATGTTCAGGTTACCATTTCCTATGCTAAACTATTTTATAGGTCTCCTTGATGTGTTCTCCCTACATGAAAAAAAACTTCTATATGTAGGAACCTGATATGAAACAGTTTCTCCCTGATTTAGAAGCAGCTTCTACCACTGATTCGAGCATATTTTGCATGGTTGTAGAAGACATTTAATTCTTCAAAACATACACTGGCCATGGATTTGATAAGAGGCTACATCAGCCATTATTCAGACTCCAACCCATGACAATTGATCATTTTTCAAGGTTTACACAGGATGGAGCAATGTCTTGCTTCTGCACTCTGTCATCCAGACAATCTACAGAATTCACCAGACCAACTCAGCAGCTCTATGTAAATCGTGACGTCTAACAAACAGGAGCCACAGAGCAACAAGAGTGACATACTGTAGATAGTATTAATTATCCAAAGTCATCCACAAGGCAAGTCAAGGAAGACTAACAAATAGGCAAGTAAAGGACCACAAGCTTGGTTTGTTGGTTTGGTTTTTTTATCTGTGTCAAGCTGATGGCCTGGCACTGGCAAGTGGGTACGTGCATGCCTGCTCCCTTGTAAAGCAGAAGTGTGTATGTATTTCCCGTTTGCTTCTCCTGTATGACTCACATACACATGCTTAGTTTGTGTTTGGATGAAAGAATCAAAATGAAGTGCAGAGGTTTCTCCCACAGGTCTGTATTAGCCAGAAGGACAATACATCAGTAGGCTGTACCTCCTACCCAGCCACTGCAAGAAGCAAGGGAACAAGGGATTTTAGCTACACTGGCAAAAGAGCCATCAGATTGTTCTGACTGTAAATTACTTTTTCAGTCCTGCAGCCATAAAATCAGCAAGCTGTATCCTCTGCACCTAGCAAGCATCACATAACAAAGCAAAAGTACTGCGCTAATTTACATGCAAGGCATCAAGTAGGCCTCTGTTACTTTCTACAAAACAGCAGATTGAAAAATTGCAGAGTGGTTTAATACAGTCTACATCCACTCGATGCAAAAAGAAGCCAGAAACTGCAGGTGTAAACACATCCATCTTACAATAGTAAGGACTAAGGGAACAGTGTGTTTAAGCTACAATGGTTAGCATCTCCAGTGTTATAAAATCCAGAGAATTTGAAAATCCAGACATCTAACTGAAATCAGAGACAACAAGAGCAGATATATCAAAGCAGACAGTTCAAGAAGACAAGTCTCGCAGCCTTGAGAAGAGGATAAAAATACTGCCCAAGCTTTGTGCCATTGTTTCTAAAACAGCTGCTGTAAAATTGAGGGTTGCAGTCCCAGAAAGAACACACATGTTACAAGAAGCTTGTAAGAAAAAAAAAAGGTTGTATCATGAAATATTCATCTTTTTATTAGGATTTGCATGACATTCATTAGTGAGTGCAGAAGCAACATAGATGTATTTGGAAATAGTGCTCTGGAAACAGTTAAAATTTAGCTTAAGGTCATAAATGAAATAGATGGGTATGTGCTTGTTTTATAAAGCTGTTGCCCAATGTGATGGAACTGGACAACTAATCCTGACATGACATAGCCCTAAAGTGCAGCTTCTCTGTGTATCTAGCAACACACTCTTGAACAGATAATTCTGGTAAGGTATGGTAAGGGAATGAAGACATATAGAAGAGGCATTCTTTCATAAAGCAATTATTACAGATTAAGCAACTGAAAGAACAAATGATACAGCGTATTGCCACAGTACAAACGAACACAGCAGTGACAGATAAAGCTACCGTAACATTTACACTCTTTACAAAGCGGAGCATGTTTGGCTCCCCCAGTATCTATCTCTCACTTATCCAAACAGATTTTGCTTTTAAAGGTTCCCAGACAATGCCCAAAAGCCCGGTTCCACCTACCTTACCATCTGTGAAGTAACGACAGTTCATTTTTAAAAATTTGACAACCACAGGCTCATCCTCTTCTGAAGTAGAGGACAGGACTCTCTCAACTGGTCTGAAGGCCTTTCTTGCCAAATCAGCATCCTTAAAAAAATAAAAGGTCCAGTGCAGAGCAGCAGGACCAGAATTGTATACTTTTAGGTTCTGAGCAACAAAAGGCCAGGTTCAACCAACTATTTTCCTTTCACTTAAGGGAGGAAAAATGGTGGTCACATATGCACGCTCCCTTCATGTGTGGAAGAAAAACCTCAGAACGTGGCAAAACCCCTCCATACAAGTAACAGACAAGAAATTACAAAATGCCACAGCAAGTCACCGAAATTCAGTGAGACACTCTCATTTTAAGAGAGGGCGAGTCCTGCCACCTTATCTACACTGAAGACCTCTGCATACAGTGAGTGCACTGATTGGATTCCCCATGCCGGAGGCACACTGCAAGACTAATGTAAAACACAGTTATTCATTCCAGATTTCTCTCCACTTTCTTTTTCATTAGTTATGGATTTTAAATGTCCTAATTGCTTTAACGTCATCAGGTGGACAGCTAAACTCCCTAAAACTACTATCTAAAGTAATCATGGCCAACCATCCTTCTAAGGAAAATGAATGATCAGCTATGCCAAGGCTTTCACAAAGATTAAATTCTATATATAAGTACCGCCATAATATGCTCACTTAGAAAAAACCTGACTGCTCAGACTAAACTAACAGCCTCTGAGTTCAAGGATCTCACTGCAGGATAAAGGCTCTGGACTGCAGGGCAGCATAAAAATCTCCAGGGTGAGACAACTAATAATTTTTCATATTTAATTTTCTATTCTTTAAAAACTACACACTATTTTCAATTGCTTTCACAGGATCCGTGCCCAACTGAATTTGTGCTGGGTGTCTACACTTAGACAGAATTCCCTTAACTTTAATATTTTAAAGAGAGTGTAAATTTTGTTGGACAGCAAATTAAAATCAATGTTACTGAATATACTTACACACAAGGTGTGAAATGTTACCTCAAATATTTGCTATTCACACAACCTCGAATCTCAGCTTCAGAATCAGAAATTCATTTCTGAGTTGAAGACAAGAGAAGCAATGTTTGACTTACAGGGAGTTTATCATATTCAGCATCTGATGATGAAGGAGAAACAGGAGCACCAGTATTGAAAGAGAGCCTCGCAGCACTTGTTTCTGGCACAAAGAGAATCTAAATACAAACACACATGTCAAAACAGTAAGACACAAGCTTTAAAAAGTTATTCACTATTAATACTACAGTCTACTAGAAAGGCGCCCCAGTACTGATCATTCACAATTGCAATGCACTCCTTATTCTAGAGTCCTTCCTCACAGGTGGTGATGGTGGGGCACATGCAGATCTAACTAATTACAAGATCTAGCTCTACACTTTGCTCAGTAGCACAGGCAAGAAAATAAATCATTTTCCTTTTCCCTGCCAAATTTACAGTCTCTGGTCATCTTGCAGCTACGGCAACTACAAAACAAGTAACTGTAAAATGACTATTACTAGACCTTAATTTGTAACAGCAAACTCTGGTCCAAAGAAAAGGCTATTGCTGAAGATGGGGGATTTTTAGCGCTAGAAGTTTGTAACACCTCACTATAGGTTGGGTTTTTTTAAAAAAAAACATACTTTCATCTCTAAAAGTAAGAAAATATTCTTTATATGAACCGGTATTTTAGCATCACGTACTACATTTAAAATAAAAACCAAACTTTATTGTATAACTATATAGAAAAATATAATGCTTTGCTTTGATTTTCACATTCCCTCACAGTGAACATCCCAGATTTTTAGTACAGCAGCACTAAAACTGCAGTACAGCTTTGGACCTCCACCCCAAATAAAACCACAGTCACATGCTGCAAGTGTCAAAGTAAAGAAAGATACTTCTAAAATTAAAAAAGTTCACAGATTTATTTTAGATAAAAACTGTTCAGAAAAGTAAACCCATTTTCCTTATTCCAGTTTTTGGCTGCTGGCTGTTCTTAGGCGAGTCATGCCATCTCTTTGTGCCTCAGTTTTCCATCTGCAAACTGGGACACTCCAATTTCTTTGGATCTCTGAAGCAGAAGTGAAGATCTGCTCTTCCCGAACCAGGTGTTAGCCTTTACGTCCACTTTTCCATTACCTAACTCTCCCCCAAACAGTTTACCTCCATTTATTTCTCATCTCACAGAATGACTCATCCCCAACATAACGGCAAAGAGCCATTTCAATTACTGTATCTAACTCTCTAATTCTTTAATGTATTATGCATAGCATTCATCTAGGCTTCCCAAGAATTCAGCTCTCTTGCAACAGCTACATTACCCTCTTGAGCTTCAGAGTCCTTTGTAAGCTTTAGTGACAGCAAATAAATAACAGAAGTCAGATATGGCAACTACAAAGCCCCCACCCCCCAACCCCAGGTAGGATCTGGTGTGTTCCCCTTGGAGGGATTTAAATTGCTGCCCATTATCCTGTTATCCAAATACTTAAAAGATACATAAAAGTAGTAAAAAGCTTTTAAATACATATCAAATAATTAGGTTTCAGGTATTAAAAAACAAAAGAAAACAAAACAAACAAACCAACCAAAAACTCAACATAAAAGATTTACCTGGCCTGGCACAATTGTCTGTGTGAAAAGTTTATTGAGCTCCACAAGCTTGTTTGGTGTGATGTTAAACTTTAATGCTATGCTGTTTATGGTGTCCTGATTCCCAGCCTGAAGAAAGAGTTGAAGGTTAATATACCATACTGAACGCATTCAGTACAGCAGCTGAACTAAAAGCATGTAACAAACTGGTTGCAGTAGTCTGACAGTCTTAACCTCTGTTTGACAGGTTGCATGTTAAGTGAGCATCAATAAGAAAAAAATACGCTGAACTATACAGCAGATATAATGGAAAAGTGTTACAGATGTCCCTCTCATAAAACTCTAAAGCAGAATACCTTATTTAGAACTGGTTTGGCAAGTGGGAAAAGGACAAACACTGCAAAGTTCATTACACCTTCAGCAGTTGCAGCATGTCAGGCATTTGTGCTGTTCTAGGCTGGGACAGACACTCTGCATGATGGAGAGTGCGGTGCAGCTCCCACTCAGGAACCTGGCCACTCACAGAGACTTCCTGGGCAGAGCAAGCCTTCCGAGCCACTGCCACAGTGTGCTGCCACCCTGCTTCAACTTAGAGAAAGAGGTCTCACATCACCACAGGACCAAGCACAGGCCAGACATCTGATGACCAAAGCAGCACTGTGGAATGGAAGTATTTTTCAGAATAACAAATCAATTGCTCTAGTAAAGAGTCATGGTGCAGGAGTAAAAATAGGACTGCCAGCTACAAGAAGAGGCAGAGAACCTTGGTGAAACAGTAGTTCAGGATGTGAGCCTAGCCCTTACCATACAATGATATTTGGAGCAATCCCTACTGAGATAGGATCAAGCTGTGGCCACTATTCACTTAGCACTTTTGGGTTTGTGCTATTGGCTCCCTCCCGATCTCAACAACTCCATTTTCAGAAAGCAGACACAAACAAACCACACACCGATACTTACAGTGTATTCTGTGGTACCATGGGGTTTCTGAGAAACCATTTTTTTCTCTTTCTTTTCATTGGTTTTGTTTTGATTGTCATCTAAAGAGGAAAAACAAAAACATTTACGTAATTGACTTTCAAGGTGTCTGTCTGTCAACGTGCTTTGACAGAAATCTACAGAATCTGCAAATACCAGCTGTGGACAGGAACGAGAGGACATACAGAATATATCCACTGGACCTTAAAATTGCACCATAAGGCAAGCAAAATTTCATCAAGTACAGCAGGCTTAGTAATCATTCAGGAACTCTGAGGAATAATGCATACATGATACATGCTCCCATGTTTTTCTCCACGATTCCTACTCAATTCACCTGTTAGATACAGGTACTTTGTGCCATGAGCTGCTACAAAGGCTGAGGTAGAAGCCACCAGATGAATGCATGCATAGATACTGTATCAGTACGATCACAAAAATCCTGGTTAATTACTACTTTGCCACCAGTACATCATATTTAAGTACTATTTTAAATCCTGAAGGTAAAAGTATGCCAGGAGTCCTGCAAAACAGGCTTGCTTACAATAGAGAGTCCAGTATCAGAACTTATAAAGCTTATTCAGAAGACATTTTCTATCAGCTGCAATACACAAAACTCCCTACGCTTTCAAGACGCAAAAGGCACCCGTGAGCTCCCAGCAGTGTGATCAGGGAAGCTATTTCCAGTTCTTACCGGAGCAGAGGGCGAGCAAAGCTAAGGATGAGGGTGGATGCCTGCTGCCCAGCCAGCCCCAGCCCCACGAGGCTCCCCTTGCTCACCCAGAGCCCAGACCCACTTACCTGGGGGTGGTGAGGGCGGCACACAGCCCCAGCTCCAGGAGTGGGGCTGGGGTGCAGTGAGGCCATGCATGGCCACCCTGCTTGTCTAGCTTGCTTGCTCTTGGCCCCTTGGAAAGGTCCTCCTGCCTCTGGCACAGGGCTACAGCCTAGCCAAGACAGGGAGAGGAGACAAGGCAAGGCAGGGCTGGGCTTGGCAACACTAGCACCCGTGGCCAGGAGCAGGGAGATGATGCACTCCTGGGCAGACTGTTCCCACGGTCCAAGCTGGCAGCTCCAGGAGGAGATCAGGGAGGAAAGGACCAGGAATGGCAGCACAGGGCTTCTGGCTCGCATTCAGGCTTTGCTGCAACCTTTGCTATTTCCAGAGAGTGAGGCAGATAGTAAAAAGAAGGGCGAGGACTCGCCTGCTGCACTGTAATGTACACACGAAGAAAGGAGGGGCCTGGAACTGAGCTGCACCTGATCCTTCTGCCTGCCCATTTCCACAGCAAGGTTAACGCTGGGGGCTGCCTCAGAGGCTTCCAGAGGCTGCACAGTCAGGGGCCATCTCCTTCAGCCAACAGAGACTCATGAGAGCCCTGAACACACATCAAAGCATTATTGCAGGTGTACATCCCACGCTCATACTACCTGCCAGGGATGTGGGCACGAGAAGCGACATGGTTAGCAAGACAAGAGACAGCAAAGATGATTTTCTCACAGTGCAAGGGCCTAAACACACAATTTAAGTACAAGTGGACAGAACATGTCGTGTGAAGGACAGAGGTAGGAAGACGGAGATGAGGACGATGCTGGCTTGTCTTTCCCTGGTAATATTTTGGAACAGAGCGTCAATGATCTCAAACATTTCACCTCTGAAAATGAAGATCCACAGTAAAACTTAAAAAAATTAGCATCCTTGCTGCCTTTTTCTGACCATTTGTATTTCCACCATTGTTCAAACCATCCCCTTCTGATTAAAGTCAAAGCAGTCTATGGCAAAGAATGGAAAAAGGGGTAACAACAACATTAATGATGACATCAGCAGGGCACAGTATCAAGACACCAGAAACAATGCTAACATGACAGAGATGTGGCAAATACATTGTTTACACACAACTGGCAATATGGACACAATTCTGCCTGAACAAACTCCCCCATCTATCAATATGTGCATTCATGCTATTTTATGCTACCCAAGAGATACCACTTCAATTACTCCAGGTTAAGGAGAACTATGGATCACACCCATGCAGGTAAACTACCCAAGCCACCTGTGATCTATCACTGGAGACAGGCAAGAAAGGCTTATAGGTAGGCTTCATCTTCTAGTAAACTATTTAGTCTAGCTGCAAAAAGTAGACAATTTTTCAGATACATTAATGCTTCTTAGCTCTGAAAGAGCATATAAGGTAGGAAACATGTTAAGAACCTGAACATGCACAAGTCCATGGGACCTGATGAAATCCATCCATGGATCCTGAAGGAGCTGGAAGATGAAGTTGTCAAGCCACTGTCCCTCATATTTGAAAAATCATGGCAGTCAGGTGAAGTTCCAGATAACTGGAAAAAGGGAAATATAACCCCATTTTCAAGAAGGGGAAAATGGATGAGCCAGGGAACTAC
>JASSUY010049173.1:0-32305 GCA_032466535.1 Forpus xanthops
TCACTACAGTCCCTCATGAAGAGTCCCTCCCCAGCATCCCTATAGGCCCCCTTCAGACATTGGAAGGCTGCTATGAGTCTCCACGCAGCCTGCATGAAAAGAATAGACCCACCACTTAAACTGTAATATCCATCTCATCAGTCTTCAGAAGCAACAGAAACAACTAATAAATTTATAATGGTCTTCTAAAAGCCTGCATTAGTCAGCTGTATGCAGAAACAAAACATTTGAAAGTTTGACAGCTCCTTATTGAAAACAGAACAGCATTACCGGCAAATGAGATGATCATTGAAATTCTCCATCTTCCCCTAGCTACAGGCTCTCTCCCAGGACATGTAGGCAAGTAAGGACAGCTGGCTATCACAGTGTTTTCTGCAGTGCCATTTTCCATGTAATTTCAACGCCAATTTGAATAATGCTCCCAGGATACAATGCCACTGCCCTAGCAATTAATCAGTTTAAAGTGTTAAGATGGTATTGGTTTACCATCAGTTCAGACTGAAATTAGAGATATCAAATAACTAAACTACCAGACACTACATAGCTAAAAGTTCACATATTCTGTACGTATGATAGATATTGAAGTTGAAAATCTGCATGATCACAATGTAGACATATTATTAACAATCTTGATACTTGCCTGTTTACGAGATCTCATTGCTGCCTCCTCTAATGTTTCAGCAGCTTCAAACTTGCCCTGTCGTCTGTAAAGCGCTCCAAGGTTCTTTAAGGTAGTTGTTACTGTTGGACTATTTAAAGAAAAAAATACACACACACACACACTAAACTTCTCAATTCACAAGCTAATAAAAACTTAAATATGGTATTTATCATATTAAATAATTACAAAAAGGAAGTCTCTTGAAATACACTACATTGTACTGCATGTACATGCATAAAACTGTTAACTCCTTTCCAAATGCATTAATGGCTCACACTACGATTAGTCAACAGCCCTGAAACTGAAAGTTAGTAAATAGCCTCTAAATCTACTCAGGAGAAAACTGGAGTGCTGTATCCTTCTGTTTCTCATGTGGATCTCGTGGTAAAAATTTAGCTCAGTTTGAGTGTGCCCAACTGAATTGTGAAGCTTCCAGAAAATACGCCTACTCATGTGTACAGTGATCATTACTGTAGTGTGTGTTAGGCACAAAACAAGTTAACAGTTCATCAGCTTTTACAATTATTTGCATTTTCTATGCTTTCAAACTATGATTGAAGAATAAAAGGGAAAAGAAGTAGAAACTGTACATTCCATTAACAAGCCTCACATTCCAATGAAACAATTTTGTTTCAATGACACCTTATTAGCTCAGTCACCATATTGTTGTGTGAAGTTTTGCTTCAGTAACAGAGAAAAGATTTCCTCATGCATTAGGATGAACTAGTACATGTAAAACAAGCCAACAAAATGTATTGCATTCAGAGTTCAGGATGGAGAGAAACGAGCAGATTTCTACAGTTCAAAGGTTCTGCTACTTGTTAAATACATTAATTCAAACAGTGAAGAAATTAAAAACCCTCACTAAACATTATCAGTACTAGATGAAGGTTTCTTACCTTGTACTACTTGCACACTAGAAAAAAGGCAGCTAAGTTACAAAATTAAAGCAAACAAACTCTATCGCACCAGGTACAAACCAAGCAGAAGTCCTTGTTTCTCTTCTTCCATTTTTAAGTACACTTTTTCATTCACACAAAGCTATATTCTCTGAGCTTTATAAACTCAAATAATGCTGAACTGTGAGAGTTTTGACTTTGTTTTCTTGTATCACCTAAAACAACTCAAGGCTCAGTTATTTCCACAGCCTCCTTTTTGCTTCTGGCCCTCCCTAGAGTCCTTGCTGGGACAGGGAGAGCACGTACACCAACCAACGGGATAAAAACAGAGAAAGGTGACCTATACTTTACCTGAAGGACTGACAAGAACACAACTGGTGAATTTATCTTTCACTTACTAGATCTAACCAGGCTAGATTAAAAGCATCCACAGGACTTGGAAACTGTTAGTACATTCCTGAAACCCTTTCCTGGGGCCTGAGTTTTTAATACTATTGTTTTTACAGTCCAAAACAAGCAGCTGGTTTGGTTTCATTTTTAAGCATGCGTTAATGCAACATTTCTGGATACTGTGTATTGTCATGTTGTCTATCCTATGAAGAAATTACCCACCTGTCAACTTTGCAAGCTTTGTACCAGCCACCATATTCTCCGAAAGTTGTGCCATCTTTTTGCTTTCCCTAAAACAAAAGAAACATTGAACAAAAATAACCAACTTGCAACTCAAACAAGTAAAAACGCCCCCCAAAAATTAAGGCAATAGCCTTACTTTGCATTCTTCCCTCTCTTCTGCATGCATCCAAATAGGTTTATTTTCATCTGATGAAACACAAGAAAATACATTACAGAAGAACAAAACTACAAAGAATTCATTGTTTTTATTTTCACCCTTCTGAAATGAAGCTGTGAACCAGGGAATTATACTATTAGCATCACAAAAAAGCTTACTGTCCATACTACAAGCAGCAGATAAATAAAACATGTGCCTCTTCTTTATAGTTTTACATCTGTGTCTTCTTTTATCTGAACTTAGAAACAGTTACTTCTGAGAAGCTTTGAAGTTAGCATATGCTGACATTGATTTGTCATGTGCCTAGTTCTGGGCTAAAATCCAGCACATTTTTTTTATCATAAAAACCATTTTGACATCCACTAAATGGTACATGTACTACTGTCATGGAATGCAATGTGATTTACAGTTGATAAAATGCACTTGACTTCAAAGTACATTATAATTCACAGTTTAAGGGTATTTTCCACATTCTTCAAATGTATTAATGGAAGACTCACATTAACAATGTATTTAATATAGCATTAAATATCCTGCACTGACTCTTACCTGTGACTGGAAAGTCACAGATTTTTCTGCCTCTACAAAAATACCAAAATTGGTTTTGGTTGGGCATAATGCAAATTATGCCAGAAATACAATCCATAAAACATAAACCTATCAAGTCTACCTCATGTAAGAAAAACTTGCCTTTCAATCAAATGCTACTGACATATCTAAATGCTTTCTTATGATGAATGTACTTCAACATGCCTATTACCTCACTTTTTAAGTCTACCTCAAGCACACAATAATTTTGATCAGGATACAATTAACTTCCTGCAGATATTATTTCATAATAACTACCAAAATGTCACATACATTCAAATCTAGAGACTCAGTTTCTTACCATCTACAGAGCCAAATTCCCGTTCGTGAGCACGAGTAAGAATCTCTTTGTATAAAGTTTCCGCTTGCTTAAATTTGCCCTGTTTTAGATAGCAGGATGCCTAAAAACGAAATACCCCCCAAAAGGTATCAGCACACTTTTATTTAGCTCGATAAATAATAAATACAATACATGCTGAATGAGGTGCATTACAATTAATCAAAAAATCTTGCTTTTTCTTAGATTTACTCGATAAAAGGCTTACCAGGTTATTCTTTGTTTTTGCAACATTTGGATCATCTGGTCCCAGCTTGGTTTGGTAAATTTCCAGTGCCCTCTGATAGTAATATTCAACCTCCTCATATTTACCCTGGTTCTGGCACAGTAAAGCCAAGTTATTCAATTGTTTAGCAACATCAGGGTGATCCTTCCCCAGGACCTGAAAATTAAATAACTTGTATTAAAACATTCTTCAATCATCGTATCAGAGTTTAGAAATGCATCATTTAGAAATATGCCGTTAGTTTTCATTCCTCGTCAATTCAACATGAGGATAACAAAAGAAAAATCGTGCTTGAGAGACATGAAAATTACTTAATTCTGTTAAGAACTGAGAATGCTGCAGAACAATTCATAACAGAAATAATACAAGAAGCAGAACAACATTATATGCAGTGTATTACACAAAGCCTAAGGATGCAGGCATTCGGTGCCATGGACTAGAATAAATACCCACATAGTCATAGAATAATCAATTTCAAAATTTTAATGATGTTTCATTTTTAGTTCCAAAGCTTTTGTCAAATGATTGATTAACTATCAAAGGGGAAAGAAAAAGCGAAAGAAGGTTAATTACAAAATACAGAATTTATAATATACCCAG
The DNA here is from genome assembly GCA_032466535.1 of Forpus xanthops. NCBI lineage: Eukaryota > Metazoa > Chordata > Aves > Psittaciformes > Psittacidae > Forpus > Forpus xanthops. The sequence continues at coordinate 4,102 of JASSUY010049173.1, forward strand.
AGTGCTCCAACAGCTCCATAGGACTACTTCAACGTGCAACTGTTCTGAATTTCAGACATGGCTATCTACTAGGGCACTGATAACTGTGGTTTATCTGGCAGATCTACCCAACCAAAACAAAAAACAAGTAAAAAAAGCAAGCTTAACCTTGCCCTCTCCCTCAAAAAAATCTATTCAAAAGTGATGAATTCTTTTACTCGTACCTTTTCCCTGATTTCCAGAGCTCGCTTACACAATGGTTCAGCTTCTTTGTACTTTCCACGTTTACCATAAAGTACTGCGAGATTGTTTAGAGTTGCTGCCACCTGTCAACAGTAGAGAAATTTTAATTACACTGGAATTTACTGATACAAATATGCGACAAATGAATACATCTGCAATGCATTGATGTTTTCAAATTTTCCATGCACAAGGTGAACCTCTTGAGATTTGCAAATGAACAAATAATTATTATTGAATGCATTCATACACAAATAAGGAAAGGGGAAAAAAAATCATGAAATAGTTTTGCTTCATTTGTGGAAATGTCATTTAGCGAACACATTTTCTTCATATGTACTTCTCTTACAAAGTTATTTCTCAGATCTATACTCAGAGCTGCCCTGCGTCACACAGGGTATATGAAGTGAGATACAACATTGATTTTAAACACCGATTACACAGTTTGATTTAAGTATCATTTAAAAGCAGCCATAAAACAAATTGGAAGGATCCCTTCAATATGAGTTTTATAAAGTGATTTGAGTAAGAAAATTTAAATCTTTCCTCACAAATTGATCTCCCATAGAAAATCCATGCAATCCAAAATCAAATGTGTGAGAGACATTTATGGTGAAACAGCATTGAACATAATGCTCAAAAGGCATGTTAAATATTTAAGAGAAAATGAAGCACGTTACATTGTGGTCTCCTACCTGTACTGTCTAGAGATAAGCCAGGTCTTAAAAACTTTCCTGTTGAGTTTAATATTAAAATGAGTTGAAAAAAATTCAGTGAAAAACACAACTGAAAATATGATATTGCATGTATACAAACCGCTGGATGATCTTTGCCCAAAGTCTTCTCACGGATAGCCAAAGCATCATTCAGGAGATTTGCTGCATCTTTGTATTTGTTCTGGTCTCTAAATTATAAGGAGTCATAATTAATACAGGGGATTCAGAAAAAGAAACCATAAAAACAAAGCTGACTTCAGTATTGGCCTAAAGATGTTAGTGCAAAAGAAGAATAATTGACAATATATTCAGGAACTGGGAAGTAAAACCATGAAGCCTGTAACTGTAGTTTGCTGGTTCAGGACTAGCATATACTGCTGCTACACTGTTGTCCAATTTATTCCTCTAGATTTTCTAGAAGTATGCAATCAAGGCAAGCCCCTCAGCAGCCAAAAAGAAAAAAAAAAAAAAAGATATGAAAACCAGCTTCACTCCCAAAGAAAAGACATAGGCAGAAATGCAGCAACTTTTTTGACTTTTAAGCACAGGGACACATGCTCCCGTATGAAGATAGGATGAGAAAGTTGGGGCTGTTCAGCCTGGAGAAAAGAAGGCTGCGTGGAGACCTCATAGGCCCCCTTCAGATACTGAAAGGCTGCTATAGGGATGCTGGGGAGAGACTTTTCATGAGGGACTGTAGTGAGGACAAGGGGTAACGGGCTCAAACTTAAACAGAGGAAGTTTACACTGGATATGAGGAAGAAATTCTTTAGTGTAAGGGTGGTGAGGCACTGGAATGGGTTGCCCAGGGAAGTTGTGAATGGTCCATCACTGGCGGTGTTCAAGGCTGTGTTGGATAGAGCCTTGGATGGCATGGTTTAGTGTGAGGTATCCCTGCCCATGGCAGCAGGGTTGGAACTAGATGATCTTAAGGTCCTTTCCAACCCTTACTATTCTATGATTCTATATAAGTATTGCAGGACCCTCTTTAGGATTTTGATTTTTTTAAAAAAAGGGAATGGAAAATATCAAAAAATGTTAGTCTGAACATTAACAGGTTGTAGCCAAATATTATTTACTTAATTGATACTTATCTACGTCAGTATACAAACCTGTACACCAAAGCGAGTATGTTCAACATAGTGGCAACATCAGGATGGTCATGACCTGAAGTCTTCTCTAGGTCTTCAAGAGCTTGTTTACAGAGAGGTACAGCAACCTCATATCTACCTTGAGAAGCATATTGAATGACAAGATTATGAAGGGTCCTTAATCTTGCTGGAATTTCATAGCCACCTTGCTGGGCAGCAGCTGCTGCACTGCTATGCTGCTGTTGAACTGAAAGAAAAATGCAAGATTTAAAGATGTTTAAAAGATGACTATAACTAAAGCATCTAGCAATACTTCTCAGTGACAAAAAATGACTCACTGAATTTTATGAAGTATTAGTATTAGAACATACATCACAGCAGTCATGCTGTCTTCAACAGTGACAGTGAAACTACGACCATTTAATTCTTCATGCTCTGCCCATTACTGTGTTATTTTACACTTCTATTAGTTCAAAGGCACAAATGTACTAAACCAGAGAAGAAAGCAGGAAACTATTTCAGCTCCACAAATCATTATCAATTCCCAAGATTATACCATAATTTTGCACTTACAAATATTGATGTTTCCCTATGGAAACGGATATTAACACAGACAAGCCAAATATCTGCAGAAAAGCTCCAACAATTTCTCCTTTTTCCTTTATTCTTCTCCAAACATACCTTTTTGGTTTTGTGTGTATTTCCCTTTTTCGCTGTATCAAAGAGTACTTAAGGTTGGCACATAAAATATCTTGCATAGAATAGTTAGGGTTGAAAAGGACTTACCATGCTCAAATTCCCTCCTTTACCCTTCCTCACCCTCCCAAATCTACTACTGCTTTTCTCTTCCTCTCAGAGTTTTTTGGGGACAATGTAGAAAATTCCCTCTTACTCATTTACATTAAATTCTAAACAACACACAGGATAAGGGCTCCAGCCATGAGCCTGACTTTCTTCTTTCTATGGACAAAAAGCACTTCTCAAGTCAGAGCCTTTTTATGTCAGTGGCATCATACAATTACAAGCCTACACCTACTACCACTGCCCACCAAAGCACTGGAGCATTTCAGTATTTTTCCTGGAGGTCACTGACAGATCAACTTTGAAATAAGGTAGGTGGATTATGCAGGTACATAGACAGCGTTGCCATCCAACAACCTTCCTACTACAAAATTCTAGCGAAGCAAGCATGAGCTCAGAAGGGAGCTCATGGTCAATGCTAACCTATTCTAAACTCTTCAAGTCTTCCTTCCATTGCTGACTGTGGACAGCATTACCATGTTATGAAGAATGAAATGTATTTTGTGTATGTGCCCATAAAGGAAATTTGAAAGTCTGATTACACAGGTGGGACCGTTCAGACATCTTTTTCTGTAGTCACTTGTTTCCTGAGAGCCATTACATTACTAGCACACTGCCCATACTGTAGTATCAGTACATTATATAATACCAGCTTTACACCTGGAAAACCTCCAGAATTTCACAAAGCAAGGCTTATCTATTAATGGCTTTTATCAGTCATGCTACCAAACCTCTACCTGAAACTTCACAGCATCTTCACAAGTCCTGACCACAAGACAACACTTGTAGAATGAGCAGTAAAACTAAGGAAGACAACCTCAGCAAAGGACAAAATACTATATGAGAAAGACATCAGATTGAAACCCACCCCAAAGTGTTAAATCATATCATTAAAAAAGTCATTAACAGAATTCTTCATCTGGTCAGACCATCAAAAGGCTTCAGTGTTTCAGAATCTGTTTCAGTCATTTGCACCAAGCCTTTTCCATTTTGAGGCCCACAGGAAAGACTGTGGGAGGAATTTTTAACTGAGGTCAGTGCCAAGAAATTTACAAGAGACAGTAAACTCTATATAAAAACCTAAGTCCCAGTTCTGTACATATCAGTGACTGGCTTCCTTATTCTAGCAGAGGCATTCACCACTCCCCACGTCCCAGAGGATTCTAAACATAGGCTCATTTTTCTAAACAGCATCTTTACATTCTGCACTGCAAAAACCCACTAACGTTGCAATTTGAAGTGCACTTACTCCCTTGTCCTTGGTCATCTTCATCATTTGGAAACAAGTCATCCAAAGGCTCTTTGGTGGAATCCGTATCCTTATCCTCCTATAGAACAACCCCAAAGCCAAACTGTTATACTTAAATTTAAGGTATAAAGAGATAGTCCATTTAATCAGCAATGTTAAAAAAAAAAAACACACAACCAAAACTTAGGAATATACAACAATAATACTTCTTCCAGAAGTTCTATGAAGGTCTTGTGTTCAAATGTATTTACATACTCTGCCCCAAACAATACAGGACACCTTCAGAAGAGACAGGAATAGATTTCAGTCTCAATTTAAACACACAAGAACATATTTGTTATTCTTACAGAGACATCGTACCTTATAAAAGTATCCAGTACTGAACACAGATTCAGTGCTACTAAACACTGACTACTGTATATTTTCAATCGTAAACACACTTACAGATGGGCAAGGGAGAGAAATATGGAGACCCCAACCTCTGAGTGGTCAACTTCTGAACAAAAATATAGGTTTTGCAACTGCAATCTGTAAGGATCAAAAATTATAAAACCACCTGCATGGAACTTCATCTCCAAAAGTGTTCATCTGGAACCATATTAACTTCTGCACAATCCATTAGTCTACATTGATTAAACATCCAAAGATCATTCCATATTATTTAAAATAGAGAAACAGAACATTTCTCAATCCTGTTTTCCTAAATGTGGAGTCAACACAATATAAACAGTTAAAATTCTCAGAAAAGTTAATCTCACTAAGAAGAAAGCCCAGAAGCAGAACATCCAAGAGAAAAAGACAACTGCAGCTTCTGGCATTCAAGCTCCATGGTGGCAAAGTGTGTGCTCTGCAAAAGCAGCAGATTAACGGGACTAGTTCTCAGAAGGGAAGTTCATAATTTAAGTGAGCTGATTCCAGCCTTACACTGAGCATACAGAATTGACTATTTTCAAAAATTAACAAGCAAGACTGTCCATATGGTTAGCAAAACGATAAAGACACTTTGCTCACTTAGACCCTATTCGCCAATTAAACTTCAAATAATGGCGCCATTGAAGCCATCTGCAGATTACAGTTCAACAGTTAGCACATCAAAATCACAATGTTCCTCCTCCCACCCCTGTTCTAAACTGGCAGTATTCAGCTACAAATACCAACTCATGAAATAGCACTGAAAAGATCCATGTGCCAAAACAACCCTCATTGTTCACAATATATTAAAAAGGATTCAGTCAGTCAGTTAAGCATGACAAATGCATACATTTTTAATCATTATGTTGCTGAAATAACTGATTACAAAAAAACCTGTTCTTTCCAAAACATAGCTGAATAGGTCTAAACACATAAAATGAGATCTCTCTCTCTACAGTGCCATCTAACTTAAGGAAACATAAAAGGGTACCAAGAAATGCAAATAATCCAGAAGCCTTTTTAAGTGGAAATTACTTCTATAAATTAAAATTGTATCCATTTTCTCTCTGAATCTCAGCATATGTACACAACAGGCTAGTTAAACACACCTGAAAATGTGCAGACCATCACAGTGTCTGGCAGAAAGGGATCCAGTAACATCCTATCCTAGTGTAGATTATCAACAGATATAAAACCTGCACACTGATTTCACTAGATGTAAATGAAGTATTTTTCTTGCAGTCAAAATAAGCCATACCCCCAAGTACTTAGACTCTCTAATAGTTTAAATTCTTCATTTATTTTAACTGTTGAATTTACAGAAAGGAATTTTTTTTGTTAGTTCTTCATATTTTTAAGCTAATATAATCCTATATAAGTATTTATGGATTTTGATTCTCATATGTATTTTGTTATCTACAGACAGAGAAACATTTATTCACTTAAAATAAGAATGAACTCTGTATTTAGAATCTTTCTACAAACTATGTGACCCTGGTAGAAGGTAAGCATTTTAGTAACAAGTTTATGTTAGTGAAATAAAAAGCTTGCACCACCTCTCGGTAAAAAGGCAGATTACAACACACACATACATATAAGGGGCTTTTTTACTACACTGCTACTTACAGATGGTGAAATATCATCATCGTATTTTTTTAATTGATTCATGAATTCTAGATGTTTCTTTTCTTCCTCCAGTTGAGCCACAGATTGCTCACTTTTCTGTAGTTTCTGTTGTGTATTGGCTAGTTCATCCCGTAGCCACTGGTTTTCCTGGCATAGCCGACGAACCTGAGCACGCAATTTCTGCTTCTCTGATTCCACTGCATTTAAGTGATTTGACAAGGCCATCATTACCTAAAAAGCAAAAGATGCCATATGACAATTCCTCTAGAATGCAGTCTTGCATTTAATCTAAAAAACTTTTATTTAAAAGCCTGTCACCTGTGAAATTTGGTAAACATTTGCACTTCTCTTCTTCATCTATCTGGTTTTGTCCCTATCTTAATCTATCTCACTTTTCCTCTCAACTTTTTACCATTTGTCCACCCAGAATTAACCTGGAGGAGCTCTTTATTAATGATTATTTTATATGATGCTACCAGAAGTCAAATTGTTTTAGAACTCTCTGAACATATAATCTTAAAATACATGAAAATTTTGAACTAGATTACTGAAATGGAAATCTTTGTTCCACTAACATCAAATGGAGCAGTAACACTTTCAACTTGAAGGATCACAAAAATAACCTAAGAGCTAACACAGAGTTCTAATTCAGCAGCTTTCAGATAGAAAAGGATTCATATACATGCCTACAGTTCATAAGGATGGACATTTCAGCATGATGGTAATACTTCAAAAGGATAATTATACTACCAAGACCTAAATGTGCAATTGAACATACAGTTTATATACGCACTTTACAGATACACATATAAGCTTGAGTGTGCAGACATTCAATGTGTTTGAACAGCCACATTAAGGACAAAAAAATACAATAGCCACAGAAGCAGCCTACTTGGATTGGGCTCTTTTGCTAAGCAAAGTTAAATGAAAAAGGAACTTGTTAAGTGAAAGCCAAACACTACATACGGAAGACATTTTCCCTCCACTGTTTATGTAATCTCCCACTGATACATGTAGAACAGCTCACAGCAATCCCAGGAAGCACACCTGGTAAGAAACAGCCACTGGCAATAATACAAATCTTTTTTTAGATAAATATGAAATCCTCTAGTTATTTAGTATTTAATGTTTCTTTAAAACAAAGTTACCTTGAAGTGTTTTCAAAGTAAATATTTCATGTGAAATAGATGGTGTCCTTATATGAAATTTCTGGTGTCAGAAAAATAAAAAAAAACACACGAAGCCTTTAGAAACTACTTTTTCCTATAATGGCAAGAACTCCACATATTATTCCTAATACCAATCCAAGTCTCCAGATTTATTGGTATCCTAACACCAATCCAGTCTCTACCTATTTACACATTCAGAATTGTTAATAATTTAAATTACCTGTTCTATTGAAACAGTGGCATTTTTAATATCAAAGTACATTTAGGAGAGTTGTGATAATGGGGTCAACATACTCAAACAACTCTGTAGCAGCTACAATGGCAAACTAAACCCCTTTGTAATCTTACTCTCTAGAATTAACTCTCTGACTGCTTCTTCAGCAATGTCTGTTTCATTTTTACAAAAAATAACACTCATATCATCAGACCTACATCCATGTCACAAAAACATCTTTAATGCATTTCCATGTCTAATTTAAATATTGCAAATAATAATTAAAAAATCCTACACTGTTGCAACCCAAAGTGTGCAGGAAGAGTAAGTTTATCAGGTTTGAGAGTAGCAGTTTGAAGAACTGCTTCCTAACAAAGGCACTAAATGCAGACTTCTTGGCTCCTCACCACCACAGTTCATAAAACACCATGCGGGCCAGAATAGGTAGAAACATCTGCAACTGAGGCTGCTGAATCCAACAGAGCCAAGAATCAGAACTATCTTCTCAGAGTCTCAATAGCATGTCAAAATTAGAAGAGACAAGCTACTCATTCATTCACAGATCTTCTACAAACACCCACTTAAAGGTAACTCTGCTATTGTAATTTTATTCCATATCTCTTCTAGTATTTTGTTCCAATAGAAGGGATAAAAACTTCTACAATATACTAATAAACAATGACCTAGTTTGCACCATAATATCCAGGGATTCTTTCTACGTTGCCAGGTCTGGTAACGCATACTTGTTCATTCTCTCAGGCTTCAATTCATCATGGTCCAATGCACATAACTTCAGATTACCAAACATTAATAGCTCAACAGCTCGATGAAAAGACTGTCACAGTTACAAAGATAAAGCCTATTAACATAGGGCTGACTCATTGACATTTTCAACTCATTTGCAAATACTCTGCCATCTTATACTGATGCCTGTGTTGCATCACATCAGGTATCAGGTTTCTGACCTACTACAAAATACCCTGAAGTTAGACTGTAAATATAGCTCTAACATCCTGACTAAACAAACGTCTTTTCACCCATCTTATGTAGATAATATCTTTATCAACTAAGACAGTCCAAAGAAGGAGTCCTTTAAGAGTGAAACTTACATTCTCAACCTTTAAAATGCTTTTAGACTCAATTTTGGTTAACTAAAATGTTCAATAAACATTAGAGATTCTTGAGATCCAGGAGCATTGTAAGCTACTATAAAGAATTTCATAATCAAGGGAATATAAACATGACTTTAAGGTTACAGCAGAGCTCAAAGGCTGGAGCAAATTTATTTGCATGTGGGAGACCTACATATGCAGCAGTTTAGAGTTAAAATGCCAAAGCTCAGTTCTTGAGTTGCTCAAACATTATCTGCCTAATGATGTGGAAAAGTCTAAACAGCAAACTGCCACTGTCTCACTAAGAGGGCTCCATTATGAGCCTCAGTGCTGTAATGCTGAATGCACTAGTTCTGTAACACAGCAAGGCAAATAGTATCTACCTCTACTAATTACAGCAGTCTTTTTCCTTAACTGACAATAACAACATAAATGTCCCAGCACATTACTAATATTCAGTAAGGCAAATCTGAAGTCCTCAAAGTCTGAAATACTTTATTCTTATTGCAGTTTTACCTGTGCTTCACTAAGGCCAAGCTCCAGCATTTCCAGTGACTTTCGAATCATGTTTGATTTTTCCTCAACCAGATTAGTTTCATCATCTTTCTTCAAACATTTCAGTGTTTCAAGTAAGCTCTGTAAAATTGAATTGTGTTCATTCTTCAGTGCCTCTAGTCCATTGATCACTTGCTTAGTTTTGGCGATGATTTCATCTTGAGTGAGCTTCTCCAACTTCTCTTCCTTTAAATACACCATTGTGGACATGCTTTCATACATTCTGAAATGGAAGAATACACTAGTTAATCAAAAAGAAAAAATAAGCAATTCTCTATAACTGAGTAAAGCTTTATGTTAAGTCATTAAAACATACAATTTTTAAATGTATATTCAGAATGCAACTCTATTTTTGCACAACTTTCACAATGTTTCAAGTCCTGAGTTTGAACAATGTTTCAAGTTTTCCACTTTCTATTTCCAGATTCAACATTAACACTAATTCATAAGCCAAGTAAGAAAGGAAAGTAAGATGTATACTACAACACAGAGGAAGTCAGGCAAAAAAACCCAGGTCTGCACTGCTGAACAACTAGCTCCTGGACAAACTCCAACACAAAAAGGAAGCCTACAGAGGGTAGAAGTAAGGACAGGGAGGAACACATAGAAACTGTTCAAGCAGTCAGGGATCAGGTTAGGAAAGCTAAAGCCCCAGTAGAATTAAATCTGTCCAGAGACATCAAAGGCAACAAGAAAAGCTTGTATAGGTATGTTGTTGATAAAGACTAGGGAAAATGTGGGCCCTTTACAGAAGGAAATAGAAGACCTAGTTACTAGGGACATGGAGAAGGCCGAGGTACACAAATTTTTTGCCTTGGTATTCACTAGCAAGAGCTCCAGCCACACCAACCAAGTCATAGGAGGCAAAGGCAGGGACTGGGAAAATTAAGAAGCACCCACTGTAGAAGATCAGGTTTGACACCACCTGTGGAACCTGAAGGTGCACAAGCCCATGGGGCCTGATGAGATGCATTCACAGGTCCTGAGGGAACTGGTGGATGAAGCAGCTACACCACCGTCCATCAAATTTAAGAAGTTATGTCAGTCCAGTGAAGTTCCCACTGACTGGAAAAGGGGAAACATAATTCCCATTTTTAAAAGGTTAAAAAGGAGAACTACAGGCTAGTCAGCCTCCTCTCAGTGCCTGGCAAGATCATGAGCAGTTCCTCTTGGAAATCAGGCTAACTCGTGTGGAAAATAAAGAGGTGATTGGTGATAGCCAACATGGCTTCACTAAGGGCAAATTGTGCCTGACAAATTGGTGGCCTTTAACAATAGAGCCATAGCACTGGGGGGAAAGAGCAACTGACATCATCTACCTGGACTTGGGCAAAACTGTCCCACACAACAACCTTGCTTCTAAACTGGAGAAACAAGAATCTGATGGATAGACTACTTGGTGGACAGGATCTGGCTGGACAGTCACACCTAAAGGGTTGCGGTCAACAGCTCAATGTCAAACTGGATACCAGAGACAAGAGGTGCTGTTCAGAGATCAGTATTGAGACTGCTGATGTTAAACATCTTTTGTCAGCGGCATAGACAGTGGGATTGAGTGCACCCTCAGCAAGTCTGCTGACAACACAAAGCTGTGTGGTGTGGTCGACATGCTGGAGTGAAAGGATGCCATCCAGAGGGACCTTGACACAACTGAGAGGGGAGCCTGTGTGAACCTCATGAAGTTCAACTACAAGGTCCTGCATCTGAATCAGGCTGGACAGAGAGTGGATTGAGAGCAGTCATGAGGAAAAAGACCTGGGGTGTTAACTGATATGGGGCTCAACATGACTTGGCAGCGTGTGCTTGCAGCCCAGAAAGCCAACTGTATGCTGGGCCGCATCAAAAGCAGTGTGACCAACAGATCAAGGGAGGTCATTCTCCTCCTCTACTCTGCTCCCATAAGATCCCTACATGGAGTACTATATCCAACTCCAAACATCAGAAGGATGTAGACCTGTTAGAGAGAGTCTACAGGAGGGCCACAAAGATGCCCAGCAGGCTGGAGCACCTCTCCTATGAAGACAGACTGAAAGAGCTGGGATTGTTCAGCCTAGAGAAGAAAAGGCTCCAGGGAGAACTAATAACAGTCTTTCAGTACCTTAAGGGTGCCTACAATAAATCTTGAAGGGGTTCTTTATAAGAGCATGTAGGGACAGGAATCATGAGAAAAAACATCCTTTTCTAGTGAGAAGGAAACACCATCTTTATCCTTTTCCAAGGGCTACAAAAGCTGTTATCACTATGTATTTTGAAAATAACAACTGACCCCTAACATTACCTTACATTCATTATTGGAACTCTACAGCTAAATATATGCATTCAATTGCCTACAGGTTAGGTGCAGCAGTTTTGATAAAGTTGCAGCTGTCTCATGCTGGAAAATGTTTAGTAAAACACAACGCTTGTAAGAAACATTTCACCGTGCAATTTTGCCAGTAGCTTATGCACTACTTTAAGGCTGGCAGATATCTGGATGCCTGTCAAATTCAAATGAAGATCAAAAAAAAGTTTAGGAACTCAAGTAACTTTCTTATCATACATGCTGTTACTGAAGTGAGAAGTATAACACTGTAAAAATACAAACTGAAGACACAGAAATCACTCGATCTGTTTTAAATGTCACCAGAAAAATGTTCAACAATGAACTGAGGAATTGCTCCTTCATACTTAAGATATTTATATCTTCAGGTGAACCAGGGAGTATAAATTAGAATAAAGTAGGTAAGATTTTTCAAGAGCAATAAATCAGCACATCTATATGAAGACATTTGAAGAAGCTTTGATAAACTAACGTTTATGATTAATCATCTAAACTGTACTAAAACTCTGTACATAAACAAGTCTAGTTTTTGAAAGAAAAAAATTACAATCACTTAAATCTTGAATAAGAGTGCTGTAAGAAACGTGGATACATACGAACCACTTTGTGACAACAGCCAAAGGACTGGTGTTACGCTCTTGCATTACATTAAATTCAGGAAAAAAAAAAATGTCCCTCTTCCTGTTTATGTGAAGTCAAAATTACCGACGTTGTTATATAACCTGCAATACAGCACCTAAAAGGCATATCCATTTGTCACAAAAGAGCTGAACACCACACTGGTTTATTTTGTAATGATCTACTGCCTGAAAACACAATGTGGGGAAGCAGTGAATTTGGTTTTCCCACAGTTTAATGCAAGAACTTCACATTCACAAATATATGCAATACAGAGCACACACATCTGTATATAACATCTAATCTAGCATGGTATAAGAAAATCAACTCATCAAACCTGATGAGCAGAATGGTATTTACACATTTCCCACTTAAAACCTGAGAACTATTACCCAGAATGCTTCAATGACATTTTTAAAGCACACACTCTGTAAAACTGTGTATAAAAATGAAATGCAATTTAACATGGGCCAAATTTGTAAATGCATGCTTCTAACATGCACAGCTGTAAAGGAATTTGTTATGAATTACACTAACTTCAGCATACAACACAACCCTAGTTACCACCAAGTTTCACACCTTCAATGAACAATTTTCATCCTGAACACAAAGAACTGAACCTTTGATGATCAAAAGGAAATTAAAACAGCAGAGGACATGTAATGAATAGGTAATTCCATTTTGTATTAGAGAAGTTCTGAGAAATGAGATTTTTAAATACCTAGGGTTTTTACAATATTCCAAAGTAAGTATGTGATCATTTGTCTGTCTTACGTGAACAGGGGTAACAATTCTTCTGTGCACTTCAGTATTCTGCAGTCATTCTACACTGAAGATAAAAGGCAGGTGCATGCATCTACATTTAATGCATGTACAGATGATGTTTAAAAGAAATTGCACGTTTTAATAGCACCAACAGAAGTTAAATTAATTATAGGTGATGAATACAGATAAATTAACAGCCATTCACTATTAAGAAAAGGATACTCAAAACCAATAAAGTAATACCAAAACTGTATTAGGCCTTGCAATGGTCATGCCTTCATGCAAACAGAATACAGTAGCCTGGGAAGTACCTATCTGACACGAAGTCAGTCACAGAATCACAGAATGGTTTGGGTTGAAAGGGACATTAAAGATCACCTAGTTCCATTCCCTACCCCCCTCTCACAGTCAGGACACCTTCTACTAGACCAATTGCTCAAAGGCCATCCAACCTCAACCTGAACTCTGTAGAGACTTGACATCCATAGGTTCTCTGGGCAACCTGTGGCCAGTGTCTCACTATCCTCATAATGAAGGAAGAGCCAGGACACATCTGTTTGCACAACCACATTTAAGGTATGAAACGGACAATGACTTGTTACTATAAAGAAAAAAATGTTGTCAGATCACAGAATCAGTCACATAGCTCTGCCTGAATACACTGAAGCTGCAATGGAGGAAGGCTAAGTCAGCACAGGAGCTTTTGAAGAAAGTAAAAGTAGGTTTAAACCCTATGGGACAAAAATACATTTTAAAGCCTATGGCAGCAGTACATGCTTCTTGTCTCAACCCAATGTGCCAGATTTTTAAGCTACCTCATTCTATACCAAATATAGCTGTAAGCTTTCACTGCTTCAGACCTACCAGTACAAGCAACTGTACTGGTAGCTGGCATCAAATCAAAAGCTGCATCAAGACACAGATTGATTTGAAGGTCCATGCAGCCTAGGAGACTTCTAAAGACTCTAGCGAAAACTGTTAGAATCCTGATCTCTCCCACTGACAAGAAAGGAATACATTTTTCTGCATAGTTTTATTTTGTAGACTGTTTGTGAGAATAATTTACAAGAATAACAAATATGTAATTTATCACATTGTCAAATCTGATTTGTTGTAGGAGCAAGATAAATATATAAATATCTAATATCTTTTAAGAGTAGCATGGGGTGTGGTATTCATCAAACAAGGCCATATTTGACTAGGCAACTGCACAATTACTTTTGCATACCCTAAAGCAACAAATGCCATACAGGAAGCAAAAAAGCTACATGTGTGTGCAGGAAGAGGCATGCATGTATATACAGGAAGAGAGATAAAACCTACCATGCCTTTCTATTGTCACTTTCTGAAAATGTTAGCTCTTTCTTCCTCTATTTTTTTTTTCCTACAGAAAAAAAGGGCATAGTCAAAGGCTTCTTTGTCAGTTTTAGCCCATACAAGTACAGTGAACTGCAAATTTTACCTGTTATAGAACAGGAATTCAAAATACTAATTTTTCATTCATTTCACAATTGAAAGCAAAAGAAAAAGTTAAGATGCACAAAGGTTTTGCTGGAAAATGAAATTCTGGATGAAAGAAAAAAGTATGCAATGCAGTCAGAGTTGCACACTAGCCAGCTGGCTTAAACAGTTTATGTACCATATTAAATACGTGCCTGTGTAGACTCTGAGTATTACCTTCGTCATTTATTTACCAAAACACAAATTATGTTGAAGTACAGAAATCACTTTCCAACACTTTAAAAGAGAAATCACGCATTCTTTTTCAAACACAAAAAAATTAATGAATTTGGGACAGATAAACACAAAAAGTCCTACAATGATACCTATTAAAGAGGATTTTGCAGAATTTTGTAACATACGACTCCAGCCAAAGAAGTTGATTGAGAACAGCAAGAATCTGAAGCAAAAAAAGGTCAAAGAAAATAGAGTCAATCCTATTGTCTTTCAGTCATATAACTGCTCAGATAATCTCATATATTCTCTGAGATATCATATACAAAAGACTTAAGTGGCTGTATCTTTAATCACTTTAAGTATTCTATTACTCATAAAACTTTAAAACCAACTGCACTAATAATGCTGACATCACATTTTGTGCCTAAATTCAAACGGATGTAAGACACATCCAAAGTAGCTAATTAAGCTCTTCAACTCGTATTTAAGGATCTCTTAAACATAAATAGCTTTTCCTGTTCCAGTATTTTATAAAAGTGTAATTTCCCTGCAGATCACCTCAAAGAATGCTTGAACTAACCCACGTAACCATATGAAAACGTCTTTGTGTTGGAAAACTTACAAAAGGCAAAATGTTTTTCTAAGAAACAACAAGGTTATTTGTTTCCTTGACTAAAGATAAAATGGTCCTAAAGAAAAATAAACAAACAAAAACAGTTCTGACTTTTTTTATTTCCTTGTTATGTGCCCTTAAGTATCCCCTTTCTCAGTATTGATGTTTTTATTATTTGTCAGATTTCAAGTACTAAAAGCTTGAAAGATAAATTTTTAATGCATCCTGTGTCCGATCATTATTGTTTTAAAAACACAATTTAAAATACAACTAATAGAAGTCTGTAAACTGCTGTGACAAGTCAAATTCTCCCTAAACCTTTTCACTAGAACATAGGCACAGGAGGCAGGACAGACAAAAACTACAGAATAATGTGTTTTCATGCAAGAGAGAGCAAGATTTCCTAACAGTAAAAGCTACTGCAAGACTGGCTCAAGCCACACCTATGGGCCCTGTCATTTACAAGCACTGCAAACTCCACAAACATATGCTACATACTGGTTTTTTTTTTTTTTTTTTTTGTATCTCCAAAATCTACCTATCTGTTCACTGTTTTGTAACAACAATCTATTCAGGGCTTTTAACCCTAATTTCACTCTTGGTCCCTCCTTAATTAAACAGCAAGGCTCAGTGTCCTACATCTGGCATGAGCTTGTTTCATTTTGTATTCGCTGCAAATTACAAGTCGTTAATGCCCTGCTTAGAACAATAATACATCTCATTACATCATGGAACACAGCATCGTGCAAAACTGGAAGCTGGTTTAACTGCTAATCTTCATGATATGGAAAACTGCCTTCTCAAACAGTCCTCAAAAGATCACAGGCCTTCCATGCACAGAAAGGAAGGCCACCAAACAAAGGCAAGAGATGAGAAAGAGTCTGTCAAGGGATATGAGTAGTATGTCAAACACTACATTAACTGTTCCCCTTCCTAACAAGGCAGCTCAAGAGACATACTAGTCAGAAATGGCAAGGATGAATCACTCATGGATGTCTTCCATATACTTAGAAAGGTATTTGTAAAAGGACTCAGATAAGAAACACTATAGTTTGAATATACTGCTATTATGGATTACAGTCAGAAGTCTCCAAGCTTGAAAGAACAGTGGTTACTTGTCACTTGGGTTTTTTTTGGTTTTTAATATGTTAATTTTTCTTTCTCTGTGAGACTACTTATTCTATTACAAGCCATATTCCCATGCAGAAGAAAATTTATAATCTTCATCTTTGTTTGACTTGCCCTCCTTTTAATTCCCTTTAAACTCAGGAATTTTATTTCAATACACCCATCTCTAACCCCATGAACAAAAGAGAGTGGCTTTTTCCTCTTGACACATTCAGGACTGTAGCTGAACTGCCAATGCAATCTGTCACTTCTCATCATACTAGATTTGAATTCACATATGAGCCTTTACAGAATATAAAGTCATGAACTGCACTTGCAAACAGTGTCCTGTTGGAGGTCAGACTTAAGGTACACTTGTTGACCCAGTTCTATAAACAGAATACTACTGCCTCAGGCTTCCAAATACATGATTTCCAAAAGTGTCTTCACAATTTAGCACACATATGCACATGCCACCTTAAAAATAACTCAGTGGGAACAATTAGCGGCACATAGTGGAGGCCAAAAATCACTGACCCGAAGCAGGTAAGACGATGGTGTTGCACACGCATAGCAACCAACATTAAGCTATAGAGAAGTCCTTCAGAAAACACGAGTTTGGGAAAAAAAAAAAAAAAAACAACACAGAATTAACCTTGTGGATTCATTTTTCTATCAACTTCCAGCTAGTAAGCATCTGAATTTAAAAAAACCTTAGTGTGCTCCTTCTCCCAGCCTTCAAGTTGGCACTAACCCTGCATGCAGGAGTCTGCCCTATCACCTGGACACCTTGCATATCATAAAGTGAAAGTATGCAAGGCAAATACTGTAAAAAGGACATCTCTAGTCCTTTAATGTCAAGGGCACATATCCTAATAAAAAGATAAGAATCACATTTATAGGTTGATCTACAACCTTAACAACACAAGATACCTGTGTTGGTAAGCAAACTGGACAAAATACTTTGTAAAGGTTTAACATTTATAAAGGTAAATACACAAATTTCAGAAGAAATGCACAAAAAGCATGGGCCAGCTTGACTAAAACTTGTAAAACACTAAAAATTTCAATATTGGCAGAGATTTCCACTGGACTAACATGGCTGCTGCTCTTCCAACAAGACTGAGAGGTGCAAGTTCTCCGCACCACATCAGTGGAAAAAGGTTGCATAGCCACATGTTCTAACCCTGCTTCACAACAGCATCCACCTCTGAAAAACAGTGCGTCAGACTGTAGGAAAACCCAATGGCCATCAATAAACTTATCCACTGCATTAAACTATGTTTAAGTGAAGAGGATTATGTCCTTGTTTAAGTGAAGAACACAGGGACTGTACACTTGCCTTGATAAATCTCAGAATCTTTAAACATCACAACCTGCTATATATAAAAATATTAATGCCTTTCAGGAGAAGACTTTGGATTCTTTGGAAGATTACAAAATTACTATGGAGAAGAGCAGGCAAACAAAATATATTTGCTAATAAAAGAGATGATAGCTAAAATAGCTCTTATAAAACCTGTAGCAAGGGTGATGCTGACTGTTCTCTTTGAGAATAAGAAGCTAAGAAGATTTGCACTACTGAGAAAACACAAGCTATGAAGACTTGCACTGCTGTGGAGTCCTTTTATTTAGGATTTCTATAGCATGCCATATCAACACTAATGAAGCATATACTATTTCTTAGCAAGCAGGTATTTATTCTTGTAAGTAGCAATCAGCACTATTTCAGAATACTTTTGCACACTTTGAGATAACTAACAAAAAGCCTTCAGAGTAATTTCAGCCTTCAATCTTTCTTCTTTTGTGGCAAGTAAACTGTTTTCATTGAAATTATAACTCCCTGCTGAAACAGTTAATGCAGTAAAAAAAAAAATCTTATATAGTACAAAACTATTAAGTGACATAAAAGCATCCTGTAACTCTACAGATTATTTTCCCCTTAAATAAAAGGTTATTATGGTGTCAATCCCTTGACAGTACTCCAATGAAGAAACACTAGCTACTAGGTAGACTTTCAATTACCGTGATTCAGTCAAATATCATTTAACTGCAGACAATCCAGATGACCTGCCAATCTATTTCCAAACTCTCTTTTAGATTTAACCGTATCTGTAACCTTACTCCTCCTGCCCACATACTGCAGTAGCAGGGACCCACATACCATTATGCCTTCCCCCAGCATTTGTGTAAAAGGCATCAAGGGAAAAAGATCCTGTTTCTGGCATATCTCACCCACTACATTTTACCTTTCTGAAGTCCTAAAAATAGACAGTGATTAATACACAGAACAGTACATAACCTAAAATCACAGTGGATTATTTCCTCTGGGAAGTGGCAGCTGTTTAAATCCTAACATCAGTCTGCATGTATCATAAGTATGTAAGAGAAAAACTTACTCTCTGCGTACATTCCAAAGCCCTTCTACCATCTCAGGTTTCAAATGACATTGGATGGAAATAAGATCCTTCTATGCATTTTTTATCACATCAAAGATGAATCTTTCTCAAAGCTGAAGCAAATGAAAGAGAAATTTGACAGGCACATGACTAAGGTGGTTTAGCAGACCCAGTCAAATGTCTGAAGGAACTACACTAAAAGCCATACCTTCATGAAAGTACTTACTTTTTAACTCTTTGTTAACCAAGGTTACTATCATCTATTACAGGCTGGTAGTACATAACTTCCTTATTCAAAATCTGAAATAACATACTTGGTTAATACATCCTCAGACCCGTGGAAAGATGAAAACCCCATTGTTTTCCAGAGTAATAAAATTCAATACAAATATCTTCTGCTATTTAGCAGTCTTGGGCAAAGAGCTCTAATGCCAATTTGTTAATTTAGTTATGTCCACGCAATTTCTAAAGACAGACTGCAGATCACTGTGCTCTCTACCCCTTGGAGCAAGGGAGCTGTCTCTTTTTTTCTGTACTATCGCTGTGTCAACAGCAAACAGTGTCTGCTGATCTTCCTCAAAGCCAGCACTTCCTTAGTTTCTTGCGAGCACTAACAAACACTTCCAAGCAGCCACCAATGGACCTCAAGAAAGCAGAGCATTTTGCCTGGTCACTAAAAGACTGACAAATGTAAGTCTGGGCCACAGGGCTTATGAACACAAAACCCACCTCACTGGATCATTTTAACAAAATTATCACAACTGTATTAAGAGTAGTCACATGAAGACAGAATAAACAAATGCAACAGAAGGCAGAAGTAGAATCATTTTAAAAGACATCATATTTACCCTCGGTTATTAAAAACGCTTGTCACAAGAATCAACAATACATCCAGAAAAATCACAGCTAATTATTGAAAAACATTATAGTTCAGTATTTTACAGTTATGAAGACATGCTTCATGAATTACCTACTTAAAGTGCATTGAAAGGAAATTTTGAAAGATACTGTCAAGATAGTTTGAGTTACAAATCCATCATTACTATCAAATTCTAGTTTTTACAGTCAATATTCCAAGAATCTACATTTATTTCTGTGGAAATAGCACATGGCTCCTCATGGACTTGCCAACCTGTGCAACCATGTCTTCAGTGAATCTTGAGCACCCATAAGATATTTTTAGCAAACTGATTCTAGCCAGTGAAAGTGTCTCTGGACACTCTGGAGACTGGAATAGAGGTACAGTAACACGGAAGTGTTTTCAAACTTACTTGTCTTGCAATTTAAAGCTGTCAATACCACAAACAAAACGTTTTTGGAGCTTAACTCATTTTGCATTATTTTTGGACAAGAACTACTTTACTGACTAATCAAAGTAAGCATCTACTTCTATTATCTATTTATATTAACTCTAAATAGCACTTAGGTAAAAGCACACGACTGTTCCCATTAAATCAGACTTCCATAATACATTAAAAACCCCCATCAGCTTCCTCTTACCACCATCAGCCCTATAATCTTAACCAAATCTACTTTTTATGGCATATCTATAACCATTATTAAAAAATGCACACAGGAAGGGCAGAGAAGGCTACATGTTGCCTCATATTATTGGATCTGCACAGGAAGCTTTGCTGACAATTTACTGTAAGTACAGATTACGTTGCTTTTACACACTTGAGGACATTGAAAAGTTATCTGAACCAAAACAAGAAAGCCAGCAATTTCTTCTGCAGACATAAACTAAGCATCCACTAACTTTCTTCAACACACACTAGCCTTCAGGTTTAACAAATCCTTAAATCCGGTTTTGAAGCTATCTAACAGCTTCCACTAAGACACACAAACTGTGCACAGTCTCCTTTTAAGCTTCAGGAAAAACAGCCTTCTCCCCCAACCAGTCATTCTTCCACTGAAAAACAAAGAAATACAAAACCACTAACCTAATTCTTCCAAAACGACTACAGAGAGAGAGTTGCACAATTAAATTCTGCAGGTACTGTCCTTAATATTAAGAAGAAATTAATTTACCCCATTAAATACTACACTAAAATTGGTATTTTCAAGGGCAATAAACAATTAACACTAATAGTTTTTTGCACCTTACAAATTTTGTTTCATATGAAGAATAACAAATGATGCAGTCACCTAGAAAAACAACCTTGTATCACTCACTGTTTCTTGCCTAGTACAGCAGAGAGGCGATTTTGCTGTAAAACTGGAAATAATTTCCTTGTTAAGTCCTCAATAACCTGCAGGGTTTATTCAGATGGTCTGAACTCTACTGGGCAAGGAGGTAGAGAGCAGTACAGTAGTCCTTAACCTAGCATTTGACAAAGACACCTTGACATTCTGTGCACTCACACCTGAGGATGAAACCATAGTTTTAGCCCCTTCTTCAGTGATCTTTCACATTTATTATTTATCTTTGCCAGCACTGGGGTGCTGAGTGCTCCTCTGGGGCTCCTGAAATACTGCCTGCGGTAACACTAGTTTGACAGTTCCTCCATCCTGCTGCAGTGCATTACTTTCCTGGTGGACTGACACAGAACAAAAGCACACATTAATGGGAAAACAGACACAAAAGAAGTTAATTTTTAATATTATTTTTTAAACCATCTCACTTGGTTAAATCTGCTTTGAAAGCATCCCCCCTGGGGAATGATAGCAGAACAGTCACTTCCCAAGGCAACTGTCCTTCAAAAGAGCATACCAGGCACTTGCAAGTATTGCTCCATGTGCAGCCAGACTACAGACCAGAGGAAAAAAAAAAGAAGGAAACAAAAAAGTCAGCAGAATTATTTCCAGGCCATTTGTTAACAACTGGGAGGGGATCGAGACTCAAGATTGAATGAGCACAGAAACTACAAGCTGGCGCTCTGCAAACCCCACTGAATGCTGCTTTCAAAAAATCTGTTGTGCATTTGCCCTACACCTGCATTCTGGACCAACCCAGAAACTATTTTCTAAGTTAAACAATGTATTCTAACATAAATGGCAAAAAAAGTAAACTATTGTGAGAGAAATTGACACTAACTGAATAAAACTTTAGAGCACAGTAACTGAATCACTGATCTGCCTTTATCTCTTTTTTGAACAATGGAAAGAAGATACAATTAAGTAACAGCAAATTACTGGGACACTGGGTCAAAGTCATCCTGTGGTGTCTCTTTTCTTTTCCAAAGGTATAGGAAGGAAACTAGAAAATGAGAACATTTGGCTAAGACACCTATCAGTACCATAACAAAAAAAAACTGCTTGTCATCTCCTCAGCATTTCTTAAACCCAAAGGAATGCCTGCCAAACAACAGCATTCTATGTTCCAGAATGCACCCAAACCAGAAGCCTGCAGGCAGTTTTATCAATTCCTATTAAAACACAGATCTGCCTTACAGGAGGCATAGCCATCAGGTTCACACACCAAACTTTCCGCTATATACTCTCCAATATATCACTCCTCAAAATTAATGTATCTTCCTGATGATTCATTCATCCATACCTGTAGAAAGATCTCTAGGTCACTATCATGTGTGTCAGCATACTGGCAAGCATCACCGTGACTCCTGTGCCCCTCCATATTTCAGTACAGTAATAGTTATTGTACAGCATTCAACTGGGCTACATCCAGAGAAATGATAAATATAAACAAGAGTGCATTCTTCTCTCTTATTGCCTTCTCTGCATAGAGGAATTCAGAGACACAAATGGCCACTGAACGATCTGGTCTGGCTTCCTGCAAACACAAGACCATCAGCATTCATTCACTAAGGCTATGGTTAGAAATAACCTGGTAATGCTCCTCATGCAGACAAACATTGCATTCACATACCCCATCATTCCAGCACAAACATCCATTTGTAATGAATGAAACCAAAGATATATGCCTTTCACTGGATTATATTTCAGTCACAAGCAAGGGGACAGAAAAATAAAAGGACCAGGACACCAACACAGCCAAAACACACCTACTTCCCCAGGCAGCCATGCAGTGAGCTGTGTTAACTGAACGAGGACTACATAAACCAGCACTGAGACTGAAGATGAGTTCAACTATATCCTTAGAGTTTGATTCTATAATTCTATTTGTATCAGCAGAAACATTTTAGGAGGTTGTTGTCCTGTCCCCATCTCAAACCTGTAACCTCCCCTATATCCTCACAGATTACCATCCCACTAGTCGCATTAATCCAACTACACACACCCACTCTCTACACTGAGGCTGCGAGGAGGAATCCCACTTTTTTAACAAATCCTTCTCTCTCTAGTACACACTAAGAATGACTGGGGGGAGGCAGGAAGGAACATCCAGTTTAAGCATGTGAACAAATGAAATGTTAAAGGTGAGGCGACTGTAAAATCCACTCACAGTAAAGGACTATCAGCAGTCACTCTGAAATGGAAGCTGCTCAAAGTAGAAGATAAGGATAAACTGTGACTTCCCTACACTATTCATCCTGACATTGTCTGACAAAGGAACATCCATAGATGCACTCAATCTTAAACACAATATTCTATTCAGGGAAGAAGAGGAAAAAAAGAAGACAGAAAAAAAAAAAAAAAAAGAAAAAGAAAAAGCAGGTCCACACCTAAAACAGAACCTGCTTCCTCCCTCATAGTCCATAACCTGTCTGACATGCTTTGCCTCAGCTACTGTCAGCTGGAAGGAGCAAACTCAAGATACATCGCAGGAATGCAGCTACTGCAATCCCTTAAAAAGTTTAAAACCACCACCCCGTACTTGAGTAATGAACAGCACACATACACAAATAATAGCACAGTGCAAGTAAGCTCAATTTTCTATGAACATTTTAACTACTTGTGCTGTCTCCAGACAAAACACAAAATTAGAACACTACAAAATACCAGTAGTAATATGCTGCACAGTAGCACAGGATTTAAGAAAACATTTATGAATACAGCATCAGTGTTTGTAGGCAATGCAAATTACTATGAAGTAAGATATACAGTTATCTGATAATTAAAAAAAAAAAATCTAAGTATTGTCCTTTAAAAGGTCTGATTTTTAGATATGACTTTTAAAGCAGTACCAAGAAGTTCAGCTTTGTCAGACATTTCTTGACCTTCTGAACATTACTTTAGTGCTGACTTTTTTAATAGTTTACTGCAGTACATCACATAGTAAATACAGTATAATTAGCCACTATGCCAATCCTACTGAGGTGTAAGTCAGTCAGTACTACCACTATACTGGTTACATCCTTTGCTTTCTTCACTTAAAAATTTAATAAAATCAACCATAGTTCTGACACAATCCCAGAAACACAATCTTATTATGACAAATGGGTTTTATGGCAGATATTTACAAAAGGAATAAAATAGGAAACAGCTCTCTTTTAAGCCTACCTGCAAAAGATATTTTACTGCTTTTACCTGTGAGCAAGACTTGATATTGAGAAACTATAGGAATAACCAATACATTTAAGTAGACAATGCAGGGAAAGCATTATTTGGAATATAAGATGACATGATCCCGTGCTTTCTAATTTTGAGCAGAAATGACCAATAGTAATTATTTCACAAAATAAATTCAATTTAATTCTAAGTTCATGTCAAAACACAGCTTCCAGAATTAAATTTGTTTCTGATTGAAACAAGGAAAGAACTAAATAGTCCATGAGAGATAATCTGGATTCAAAGAAACAAGCAGTGATTAAATCAACACAGAGATACTATTACTTGCATCTGCTTACTTAGCTGACTGAATCTGGAGAAACTGTCAGCTATCAGATACTAATTTTCTTTATGTATTATGAGAAATTAGCAGATCTAGTGTAAACTGCTTTAGTGTTCGTCCTCTGAGAACAATTCCTTTGTTCACATTCCCAAATATATCATGGGTAAGGGGAGCATACGTTCTCAGACTGAAAGCTTGCCTATTCATTGTGGACTGACATTATTACATCTATTGTGGAGTAAAAAAACCCACCAAGAAGTATAGTGTCATCATATGCCTGATGCTTGCAAAGCAGCTCGCACAAAACCCTATAGAAATAATTCCTCCATCACTGAAAACATCCATAATTTTGGCTCTGACCCTCTAATAAAGTGCTCAACTTAAAACCTATAACATGAAGGCAACAAAAACATCTCAGCAAACCTAAGACAGCATAACTGCACCTTTTTCTGGTCAATTATTAAGTAATTCTTCAAGGGAATCACACTTCTACAGCCCGCTTTCAGAAGAAAAATGTTTCACTAAAGAATTTACTGGGAAAGCCTTAATACCTCAAAACCACCCAAAACCAACTGTGACTCAAGATACAACTGTTACAATCAGCTCCATTTGGAAGTCAAAAAGGTTTCTTTACAGAATGAACAATCCGACTGGGATTTGGTTATCATGAAGTATCAGACATCATGTGTGTCATGCTTTTGTTTAAAGGAAAATGAGAGTTGACATTGAACAGAAACGTTTTCCTAAGCTTTGGTCAAGGTAAGCATGATGTTCTTACAAAACAACTAAAACATACTTTGGAAACAGAGTATTATGCAAACTGAATTAAGAGCAAAGTCTGCAACCAGCAGCTTCACTGCAATGATGATGGAATTGGTCCATGTTTACAATATTTGTGCCATACCAAAGAACACCCTGGAGGCAGACAGACTACAAGACATGTTCATTTTAACAATCCCAGCATGTGTGTGCCCATCACTATATGCTAGTATGTCCTTTAACATTAAATACAGAAGTATATTTTGCATATTCATTAATTTACTCGAGTTTTCTTACTTTCCACTCCTCTTACAAAAACATTTCAACAAATATTTGTACACTGGAATTCTAAAATAATCATGAGTATGCATCTGAAGAGATGCTATTAATCCCAGAATAAATCCAACTGCATGTCTGCCAGAGAAGACAGAGGAAGAGATGAAAGAGTATCTGCACAAGCCTGGATCTCAAGAGAAACAAAAGCTGCATTAAATGGACTCAGAACTGAGTATAAGGCTACAGTATTTCCCCAAACTCCCAATTAAATCAGAGACATATGTGGGCATGCATGTATACACAGGGACACACAAGTGAGGGGTTTCTGACACGGCAAGTTCTTCAAAAACAGAGGAAGCAGCAATCGCTCTTAGAAACTTAAGTATTACTGCATGTCCACAGTATCGTATGCCTAAACAAAAACATTTAGAAGACGGTATTCTAGACTCCTGCAAAATTAATCAGTGATTTTGCATGCAATTCCTCATTTGTCAAAACCAGGCCTTTTAAAAAAACAGTTTCCATTAATAAGGCACTGTTAGCATACTACAGGAATCTGACAAACAGTAAATGAGGCTGTTTCATGGAATGTTTTGAGGGTAACTTTATTCTCTTTTTTTATTACATATGACAGCATGTTTTCTTTGATTAGGAAGTGAAGGGAATCTAAGCTCAAATTGCTGTTACAATTTCTGATCAGTGGAATTGTCCAGTTCTGTCATGGTACTTCATAAACATAAAGGCTGCCAAACTTTAACTGCAACATGATGCAGAAGCGATTCTGCATTGTTGTGCGAGTTTCAGGAAGTAGCAATTTAAATTGTGTGCATTTACCCACATGGCTCTGCATTACATAAAACGTATATCTAAATGGAACTGTCAGAATTCTTGGCACCTGTTGTAATTTTACAAAAAGGTACTCTTAAACCATGTGTTCACAAAAATAATCGTGTGACTTACAAGAACACAAGGTCCTCTGCTCAGAATCACCTGGATCAGCTTTCTTTCTGCTGCCAGTAAATGCTAAATGTGTTACTTTCAATTGTATCTAAAATCCCAGGGTTATAATATCCTCTATCATGTTTCACTGATGCTCTGGAATTCATAATCAATTAAAATAAAACTATTTGCCAACAGAGACTGAAAACTGTGCATTAAGAAAGGTGGAGTTTAATTTTCTTGGGGTTTGTTTAGTTGTTTGTGCTGTTGGTTTGTTGGGATTTTTTTTTAATTGAAATTCTAAGCTGGCTAAATCTCAAAGGCTCCTTTTTAGCTTCCAGTGCATACTCTTTGGGCATAAGTTTCCTATTTAACTGATGCGCAAATACAAAAGTGGAAGTGAAAGAGGCAGTTACTTCTCAGAGTAATTGTTACCAATCCTCCTGCCAATTGCAAGAATGCAAAGATTACGTTTCATTTTATGTATTTTTATGTACAACTGTGAAGTTATGAATGACATTTCCTCACCATTTTGCTATAGCAAACTATAAAAGCAAACTCACTTTTTTCTAGCAGCTTTTATGTGCCAATTCTGCATTCTGATTTAATGAGCAGTACCCGAGTACTGCCACTCCATTTAAATCATATACATTATGGAAATCATTAACAGGAGGAAATAAAAACAGAGTAAGAGCACCGTCATTGATTTAGTAGCCTTTAAAAAGCCAGACGATGGCATTACACTAGGTGATGCCACTCTGGTCATTAAAATATGCTTAGGACACAGAATTCAATAAGGAGTCAAGAAGTTCCTTCTTGTGATTACAGACAAGTGCTACACAGATCTACAAACCTGGCATCTTCTTATCCAAAAATATAAGAAACACGAAGATAGGCTGAGTAAGATTTTAAAGTGTCTAATTAATCAGTGCCCTAGAGATACAGTTACCAGTTAAGTCAGTTACGTATTTTTGCTAGAATAAGCTGTTCCTAATCAATGCGTGTCTTATTTTATAAAGGTAGAAATATTGTCAAGCCCTAAGGCTACAGATCGCCTCCCACTACAGCATAGCAGGTGACCTACAACGTATAAATCCGGTCCCGAGTTACAAAACCCAAGAAAGAGCTGTTCTCGCCTCCTCTTTCACCATTTCTGACTTACCAACAGAACAAACGACTTAAGCTAAACCCGTGCAATAAAACCCAAGCTCCGAGCGACCCGTCGTAAGGGGCTGGCCGAGGAAGGGGGGGGGGACACCGGCACCCCCCGCCTTTGCCCCGGGTCCCTCCCAGGGCGGCGCCCGGCCCCAGCCGCAGCACCGACGGAAGCCAGGAGAGAAGCAGGGGACAAAGCCAGGGCGATCCCCATCCCCGCGGGAAGGTTCCTCCTTCCCGCAGCCGAGCGGCGGGTGCAACCGACAGAGCTTCACACAGAACACCGAAAAACAGCCTCGCCCCCACCGCCCAGGCACCCTCCGCGCAGGGAAGAGCTGGCTGTCAGCAGCGCTGCGGAGACCCGCCGGCCCGCGCAACCTTTTGTTGTGTGCGTAGCGGCAGATAAAAAGGCAGAAAGATTTAACATCTTCCCTTATGTCTCCCCGCACACCTCCCCGCCAAACGCCGCCAGTGCGGCCCCGGGCGCAGGCAGCTCCCCTCGCTCACCGCTCTGTGCTGCAGGCTCGGGCGATGTGCGCAGTGCTCGCAGAGGCGGCGGGAGCCGCGCAGCCCGGGCGGCGGGGGGGGGTGTACGACGACAACGACAACCGGAGGAGGATGTCAGCGATGGGCGGGCAGAAGGGAGGAAGGAAAAGGGATTTTTTTTTTTTTTTTTTTTTTTTTGGGGGGGGGGGGGGGTGGGAGAAAAGGACCGTGG
>JASSUY010049173.1:32324-44114 GCA_032466535.1 Forpus xanthops
CCCCGCCCAACATGGCGGCTTCCTTCTCCTCCCAGAAGCCCACGCGTGCCCTTCTTTCCCATCGCCCCTCCAATCCATGACGTCACCCCCCGGACCGGAGCGGGCCCCGCCGGCCGGGGCAGTGCAGCTCTCCGTGTTCGTCCGGGGCTGCTGCCCTCCGCCTTTCTGTCGCTCGCTCCTTCCCCTCAGCGCTGCACGGGCCCGGCACTGCCGGATAGCGCGGGGCTGTCCGCGGGGAGGGGGATGCTAGAGGGGACCTTCATGGGTTCAGATGCGAGGCTCCACGGGCGGGGGACGTGCTCAGCCGTGCTGAGACCCTGTCTGCCTGACGCGGGTGCGAGTGCCGAGCGAAGGCGGCGGTTCCGCAGCGTACCCTCTGCTGCCACCAAGGTGGTCTTGCTCAGGCGCGGGGAACCGCCGCAGGTGCTTATCGTGTCGTGTGGTCTCTTATGTCCCGAAAGCAGCTGAGCGGTTTGCTTCTGTGAAGTGGGGCGACAGCAAGTGGGACTTGTAAAGGTGATGTGCCTGTCTCGGTTGGACACCGCTGGGACGATGGACATGAAAGGCACTCCACTGCCTGCAGCCAGCTCACACAGGGAAACAAGCTGAAGTGCTAATTCAGTAGTGAAAGCTCTTCAGGGCTAATTATGTGCTGCTAATGTATTTCAAAGCCGTTCTGTTTGTTCCACACTGAATCAGCTGGAAGATCCCTCGTCTTCCACAGGTGTACAGGTAGTAAGTTAAACTTCCATAAGGACTCCGTGACACTTGTCACAAGAACTATTTCTTTATAGCCTCCAATTTCATTCCCACTGTCCCTAGAGAAAAAGGAACAACCACAGTATTTTCTTCACATTGCTTTATGTTCTGCTAGATAGAAGTGCAGGAATTAAAGATGGGATTGATGCCTGTGATGAAAAAAACAAGTGTAGCAAAGCATAAAACGTGCACTGGAAATCATTAGGGAATAGTGACAGCCTAACTATGAAAGAGTTATTAACAACAGTCAGTACTGGAGACATGGAGGTACTGTGGTAAATTAGAATGTGCAGCCTCACCTAAATGGTAGTATCTAAAATATGCAAGGAAAGCAGAGCTTACATCTGTTTGTTCTCACATACAATACTGAGCAAGTCTACAAAATGCAGACAGGACAACAGGAGTCAGGGAAGAAATCAAGACTCCTAAGGAGAATGGGAAGTTGGAAGAGGAATCAAAGCTTATGCTGTTGTCAAAGAGGCAGAAGAACAGGAAGATTCACAGAAGTCCACAAGAAACAAAACAAAGTCAAGGGAACATAAATTGTCTGCAGACTGCAAATACAGAGAGTCACTGTTGGATTTGGAGAGCTGAGGGAAATGAAATACACTTGCTGAATACCACTCACTGATATCTTACACAGGTCAAGCTGCCCAACAGAAAATAATTGTGACACCATTATTTCAGAGCTACAGCTTCTTGTGTTCTTCATCTCCATTTAAAACATTTCTCTGGCAATCTTATATTAATGGTTTAGGATAATATTTTAGTGTTGACAGTCAATAAAATCTATGTATAATAATGTGAAATACATGTTTGCACAGTAATATGAAAGGGGGAAAAAGATTGAAGCACGTTCCTTTATACAAACTACATTTTAAGTGAGTCATGCCAGTTGGTCCACTGGTTCAGAGTATTTTCATGAATTTGCAAGACATTTAATTAAAAATAGAACATGCCCTAATTACATAATTATACAAGAGAACTGATTCAAAGGAACCACTCCTGTCTTTTGAATAAACAATATTGATTGCAGTCTTTCTATCACACATTTTCCTTAAAAGATTTCCTGCAATTAGCTGCTTACCCGAGGGATCAGAGCATCGCTGAACAAAGCAGCTGCTCCAGCTCTGACCCTGATGAATAACATGCTGGCTAATCGAGTATATGTATGCTGTCTGCTTCCCACCTGAGCAGCAGCACATGGTATGAGCTCTTTCCCCCAGGAAGGTTGATTAGCTCATGGAACTGAAGTGCAGTATCACTCGCCTGTGTTTATGGCCCACTGCAGAAGATCAGACACAGAAGAGGCTTGGTGAGCCGGCTTCTTCCTCAAGCTTCTGCCTGACTTGAAATATCAGAACTTCCTCTCCACTTGTATCTTGTTTTTCCTGTCTCATCTACATAAGAATTGTCCAAGTTCATCTAGCAGTAAAAACTACTTACTGTCCACATTTCCGTCTTCTTTTAGGGAACTAGTTATGCTACATGCCCTGCTTTTAGGATTAAATGATCTAGACATGTTGTCTGTGGAATATTCTTTGTCTGACACCAACAATGTCACCATGGCTTTCTGGAGACATCAGGGTATGTATTAAAACCCCCAAACACATTATTTACAATGACGGATTATTTATTTGCAATATACCCATCTCCCTTCTCTTCCAGAAGAGGAAAGGAGGTTTGTAATTCACAATGGGTGAGAAAAAAAGGGAACAGTTCAACTTATGCAGCACAAAGCTCTTGGGTTTTTGAGGTGCAATGGTGTGAGAAATACATGCAACAAGTTGAGATTCAGTTTAACTGACATCCACAAATAGAGCAAGCCTCTATAAAGAAATTCAGGTTCACTTCATTTAAGAAGTGTGGATAGTTTTATTTTAACATTGTTGTTAAAAATTGTCTTAGAGGATCTTTCCCCCCAAAGAGACAAGGGTTTTTTAAATGTAGTGCTACAGTCTGTAAAATCTATGACTTCATTTTATAAATATGGGCTACAATAAAGCACTACATTGGAATAATTTCAACTGCTGCTAAAGTGCTGTCTAAAAGCATCCTGGCAATAATAACTATTGAAAGGCCAGATTCAGCAACCTTGCTGGCTTTTCATCACAATCACTTGACAGTTGCGTATGCTTTTAGTTTGTATTTTCTACAGGAATGTCCTTTATGAAAAAGAAAAAAACCCATGGAAATCAGTGCTCAGGAGTTAAAAGTGTCAGGTACACAGTTTCAGGCATAATTTTAGCCTAATTCCCTTGTGCATATGTGCAATTACTGCATGCAGAGTGACCTTGGTGTTGGAGAATTCAGGCACTTCAGAGTAAAAGGACTGTATTTTCACTTGTCTTGGCACACTGTCATAGTCAAGATGCCTGAACCCACTGCTGGGCATGGCACTGAAGTTCGAAGTAAAAAAAAAAAAACTCACCCTGATTGTGATTCTGCTTCCTAAGTCAATCAGTTTTATTCACATGTAAGTGAATTCTCTTTCAGAGTCACAAGGATTTCTAGAAAGGTGTAACAAATGAAAGCCAGCATGCATTTCCCTGCTGTTTTCTATCCACAGAGAAATAAAGAAATAAAGCATGCAGTATTAATTCAACTCTTAACAGGCCATTTAATTAGTTAATTTTTGTTATTCCCTTTAAATGAGCAGTATGCTCGGCACTGGACAGTAGCATTTTGCTAAGTGGAATTCTTTTCATCTCCCAGCTTTTACAGAACTGTGCTACTATTAAAGCCCAAAAGATACTGACTGAAAGGTTTAAGAAGCCTGTTCACTTAGCTTTAAAACAGTTCTGTTATAAAAAAAACAGACTTACAAACCTTAAGTGATACAGTTAAAGTAACCACTTGAAAGCTACAAGCTATTAGAGAATTTGCATGTCAATATTAATGTGAACATACCAAAAATAATTGACAGTTTCACCTACATGGTTATTTATATATCTCAATTCTCACTGTTATCTTCAAAGTAGGTAAATGGCCAAGGAGCTAATAATTGCACTCTTTGACAAACTCATTGCAGTATGTATTTACAGACATTGTTGGTATTTTCCAAGATCCTACTTTTAAGTATCGAAATTCTCAAGTGAAGGGGTTGCAGAAGAGAGCTTATGATGATTATTAGGGTTGTATGTTTACTCCCTGCAATCAAGAAATTCCCCCTTCTACGAGGGATTGTTTATAGCAACACGTCCTTACTATGCTCAACCAGCAATTTCTGTTCCTACTTTACAGCTGCCATACTTAGAATTTCATTGTAAGATTGACTTCTTCCTGACTTGCTTTTATGCTCTGTAGTCAGCTGGGGGTTGACTATGAGCACCTTTCTAGTTTGGAAAGACCCTTCTCCATATTCAATTTGCATGACTTACGGTGCTTAGACATGAAGATAGTGTGTCATTTGTGCTCCTCCTTTCCTTCCTCTGTACTCACTTTTTAGTGAGTTTATTCTCTTGGGGTTTCAGTTGCTCATTCAAGGTTATGAGAATTACTAATTATTGGATATGAATCACAGGAAGATCCTTTTTTTTCTGTATTCACCTACTTTAATCACTGAACCATTGCAGAAGTGTATTCTTCAATGGAAATAGAAAACTCTGTTGCTGGAATATCTCAGTCTTGGCCACAACTACAGTAGGAACATTCAGAGTGTGATACAGTATTCCTCTTTACCATCCTATATTTTTACTTCCCTAATATGAATGTGCTCCCTTTCTTTACCTTTCTATTGCCATGGTATTGACAAGAAAAAAAGTTTCTCCCACAGACACAACAAATACACTCTTCCAAACCAAAATCTTTGATAGTCTGTGTTGAAATTCTAGAACACTTGGCTAAAGACAGAAAACAAAAGGATCATCTCTACTGATTTCTAAGTGCCTGCTTTATAACTTACTTACATTATCCCCTTCTCATTCTTTGACCACCAGCTGTTTGTTACCTATATGGTTTGTCAGCATTCCTTTATGGAGGTTTGCCAGCTCATCAGGCTTTGCTGCCAGATTACTTGCAATTAGATAGGGTGAGATTCTTACCTTGACAATCTTGGTAAGCATTGTAGTGTTTTTTCCATGGCAAAGGACACTTATAGCTACCATTTTCTCATTAAATTCTCCAGAGTTTCATTATCAAAAGTGCTTTTACCCTAAAAACAAAACAAAAAAAAACCTGTGAGGGCTATGATTTTAATTTCAGTCACACGTCAGTGTAAATATGGGACAATTTTATTAACCAGTATGAGATTTTTCTTTTTCTGAGAAGGGATTCTTTGAAAGCATAAGAAAGGCATTTGGTTTGCCAACATAAGGCAAAAGCACAGACATAAACTTATCTGGGCACAAGGGAAATGGGTGCTTCCTCATGGACATATAGATGTATGCTCTTTATTACCACTAAGATTCCTACATACATTTATAAAAGAAGGAACTTGTGATTTTTCAGATGCTGCCTTTTATTAAATCCCATGTGTATGCTGATCAGAAGAAATGCTAATGTCAGTATGTGCCTGTACATGACCTTTTCCAAGTGGAAATTTGCACCTACCGATGAACGAGAAGTAAGTCTCAGAAGTCTAAAAGGTATTACAGACAACTACCTCATCTGCTCTTTTCCTAAATGTAATTATCAAACTCTATTGGAAACCAAGCAGGCATCCTGCTCTTCCTGCCCAAGAACCTCACTCCTCCAGTGTTGAGTCTCAAGGGTAATACATCCATACAGATGCTGTGCCAAACTGTATCCTTCCTTTCTAGCTATTTTCCCTTGCAAGTGATTGTCCCCATTTCTCTATATGTTTGCATTTCTAATGAAATCCTCAAATGTAATACTTCTCTTTCATATGTTTGATTAAATTATTGTAGAGAAAGAAGATTCTTCCCTGGGTAACCCTCTTCGCTAGTCTTTTCCCCACTCACCTGTCCATGAGATTCTGCACTCTTCTCTCCCCTCATGACCACCAATTTGCGTGGTTAAACAAACTGAACTCTTAATCTGTTTAAGAGAGATTCTGTGTCTCCCTGATTATTCAGTTTGCCCTTCTCTGAGTTCATCTTTCTTGAGGCTAATGTGCAGCAATTGTTTGTGCCATGATCACTATTGAAAATGACTGTTTGTAAGTCTGATTGTAACCTTCTTTCACTTGATGTATTCCTTTTCTGCATGACACAGTAGTTGCCAAACCTTTACCCCCCTTTCAGTTCTTCTGTTAAAATACTTTTCTCTCCTGTTAATTAACACTCCATATGGAATTACAGCAAATTCACTTGGCATCCAAGTTTTATTGGAATTTCTCATTTTTCTGGGAGGCCATTTTACATCTGCTTTTCATTGTTGGAAAATAAAAGGTCTTTACCTTGGTTAAGAGGGTATTCAAACCAAGGCAGTACTCAGCTGCACTGGGCTGGGGGATTGATGGTAATGCAGTTTGCCCCAAGGGAAAGGGAAATGGAAATGTTTCTGCTGTGTGACAATTGTTTCTGTAGTTTCTGTACCAATGAGCAATTATGTCTTTACAGAAAATGGCTTCTGTGGGTATGCCTGTGGCTAGATGGATGGTATAGAATATGTGGGGCTGAAAGGGCAAAGTCACTCTAGAAATCAATAGGAAACAGAACTGCCTGTGCTAGATATTTTATTCCTCATCCTGTTTTCTGGGAAATAGAGCAGATGCAGGATAAGAAAAGACAATCTTACTCAGAGGGGCTTCGATATGAATTTTCTCTTCTTGCTGCCTGCCTCTTCCCACAGCAAGTAGGTACTGTGAAGTTTATGCCTTAGTTTGAAATGTTGTAATTCCCATCTCTTCTGTTGTATTTCTATCTTTATTTTTTTATCTGCTTTAATGAAACATTTTCTTGCCAGTTCTTAGAGAAATCCCATTAAAAGTATGAAGTGCACAGACATGCCATGGATACACTCTTCACTTCTGTATCCTCATAATGATACTGAAGAAAGCAAGATGTGTGCATAGCTGCCTTAAAGTCTTAGACTTAAAACATTAGTGCCATCATTGTATAACTGACTCCTGCAGGATGGATGGTGTTTTGTATCTCAACAGACTTGTCTGTCAGTTACCTGAGAGCAAATATTCTTGAAGTCCTCAATCTGTGAACATCCTCCAAAAGGTCCAGAACAGTCTGATATCTCAGATGAGAAGGGTTTGGAAGAATGGTTTTAAATTATCTTTGTGCCCTCCCAGGCCTATAATATTTCCTGCTCGCTGTGTGATTTAGACAGCCACAAGGACCTGGCTTCCATGGGATAGTTCTGCACAGGACCTCCATAGGATCCATCTGTAACCTAATTCATAACCCATTCATATACCCCCTATATTAGGGGATGTGAAAGGAGGTCGTAGAAACTAGCCTTGTAGGTGGTGATGTCTGAAGAAAAGAATTCCTCATACATCTGTGTATAGGGGTTTTAGAGACCAGGATACAATCAACAACAACAAAAAACAACCCCAAAACACCTGAAACAACCCCAAAACCAGGGAGAGGATGCTATTAATTTGTCGGGTTTGGCAGATACTGCTGTATCACATCATGTTCTGAAGGCTTTTCTTGTTCCAAAAAGGCTAGACTCAATTTAGATGAATCATAATTTATGTAGGAACTGGCTAAGAAGGCAGCTATCTCATCATTATGTGTATCACTGCAAATATTCTGAGCCTACAGATTTTTTTGCTTCAGAGGACAGGAATTTAAAGCAGGACTCCTTGGCCTTTGACTTTGATGGCCAATGGAGTGCAGTAAAATTCATGGAAATCAGAACTTGCAGTAATTCCTTTCAAGGAAAAAAATCCATGCATCCATGGTTTTCAACACACCAGTGTCACCTAAAACACCTGGACTGTCTGAGGTGCTTTGGTTACATGGAAGGAGCAGTTCACTTTGTCACATCAGTTAACAGCAAGTCTCCTGGTGAGGTTCTGGGGAATTGCTGAAACATGCCATATGCACTACTTTAGATTTTGAATCTGTGTATTTTAACATAAAATCATTCCTTCATATTTAAAATAATTATTATGTTTTAATGAAAGCTGAAGTACATTGAAATTGTTTCAAAAACATAGAGATTGCAATTTTACATAGTTTACAAAACCCTATGTATGGAAAATAACGTAACTGTAAATAGGAACTGAAACATGCCTCAATAAACACTAGGAGAAAGCTGGGAACAGCTGATATATATAAACTAGCCATGAAAGTGAAATGTACTGCCTACACAGTGTTATGCTTGTTATTACATGCTGAAGGGCCACAAAGTACACCATCACCATATGTTTGAACACTACCATGACTCACATGGAATAGGCTGATGAATAACAGTATCCTCCTTCATCAGTGTATAACACTGACCAGAAATCTACCCAGTAAATGGTTCTGTTGTAGCAGCAATTTAACATGCCCTATATCCTTATAATTAACTACAGAGCTGTAAAATGTTACTGCCAGATTTATCATACACCAATGCAGAAAGCACTCTAAATATCTTTAAACGAAGGTTCACACGTTTGTCATTTCCCATCCCACTCATTTTGCAGCCAAAGGAAGCTGTAATGCTGTGTTACTGGCATTCTCATTAATTTCACTTATCTCCTTTCTCTTTGAATTTTTGGCTGTGAACTCTCTTGGGTAGTGTCCAAAAACAAAGTTCATATTGTAAATAAGTGAGATTGTTTTTCTAATTTACATGTAAACATATAATAGAGCTAAAAGTTGAAAGGACATTGTTAATTACATACAGAATCAAACATTGAGTGCTAAGTGGTTGTTAGATAATACCTATAAATTATGGACTCAAGATGGTAAGTAATAAGCTTCTTTGCTGCTTTTAGAGAGAGTGTAAACCTCATGATGGAGAAAAATCTTCCGAAGATGGAAGTGTGCTCTGTCCAGCAGCAGCTCTTCAGCCACGTTGTCCAAGCAGCAACCTATTTGAGTCAGCCGTATGGCAATCAGATTTATGGCTGTGATACCATGGTAACTGTTAAGCATGCCCTGCAAGTCTCCAGATGTCACCTTGAACAGACACCTCTTTTCCCAACCGCAAAAGCAGCACTAGGGAAGAAGCAGCAGAGGAACATGGCAAATAAATTAGTTTTGAGCATCTTTTGTCAGTTAAAGTTGCTCTATAATATCCTAAGGAAGAGCTGATTTTTTCTTTGAAGTGAGCTCGAATTCTCCTTTGACACAAATTAGCACCTGTGGCTGTTTACTCATAGGTCAGCTTAGCATTTTGTTCTGTTTTCTCATGGTGGAATTTGTCATAGGCCTGAGGAAACTGGAGGTTTTCCAAACATGACATTTGAAGTAAAGTATTATTTTGGTAAGTGTGAGAAGAAGATTGGTAAATTCTGAAGGCATTTTATTACATATTCACTGGAATTTAGTTTCCATTTTGTCTTCCAGTCACATAAAATTTTGGACAAATACGAGTTTTCTACCTAAGTATTACTAGTTTCTATAGCAACTAAGGTCATATCTGTCTTGACTTGGTTTGTTACAGAATATTTATGTTGTGTCATACCATCTATTTTCTATGTGACACTCCAGAATAATAAAATCACTTGGAAAGCAATCAAAGCAGGCAATCAAAACGTTGAAATTTGCAATTTGTGGATTTTTGTCTTGTAATAGAGCCTTGATGACAGAATCTGGTTTGCATACCCCCCCACCTCCCCAAGAATCTAGACTTCTAATTATTCAAATCATTCTAGAAATTAAAATCTGTCACTTTTCTGGAACCCTGTAGAAGCAGCCAATGCATGCAACACACTGGTCACCAGGCTTTTATTAAATGAGTTAAAATGTGTCAGGTAAAATGTGCTGACAGGAAGTTCTTTAACAGTGAGATATGGATAGCAACCTGAATTTCTTATGATTCTGAAACCTGCATTTTGCCTGTTGATATGTTTTAGCTCAGCTGATAAAAGTTATCACAGCAAATTCTGCAGCTGAATCACACCAGTGGGTTCTTTGGACATAGCAGTGTGAATACAGTGCTGCTAGATGCTAGCAGTTCTTGACTGGTATGGGGGCTGTCAGGGACTCATCCCAGTCATGGTCCATCAAAGTAGCTTCAGGACTACTCCAGCTTAGGCTGAGTGTGAATTGCCTCCTGGCTACCTCAGAAGATGCATACAGTTATTCTTGCTGCCTCCCGACATCTCAGATCCCAGTCACAATGCACCTGGGACCACCCCTAAGGGTGAGAACAAGCATGAACAAGAAAGGAAAACCACTGCGCCCTTCCCTGCAAAATATAAGAAATAGAGTTAAATGAGTATCTAGTAAAACACAAGCAGCTGTGTGAAACAAGGACCACATCTTCAGAGCATTTACATGGCTTTTAATACTATTTTGACTCTGCGTAGTACTATAATACTTCTCTTGCATAAGATCACACTAACAGTGGGATTGTGTATTTTTTTGCCTTTACAATTTCTAGCCATAATGACTGCTTTTGCACTTCCACAGTATCTGCTATTTGAATATATCAGTTAACTAAATCTCACAGTACTTGGGTAAATCTTAATCCCTTAATGAGGGCAAAGTCAGGGTGCTAATAAGTGGTCTATATAATAATGAATATTTAAAGAGTATGTATTTCAAGATGCTTATATTCCATGTACTTATAAACTTTTGGAAAGAAATAAACTTCTAAGAAATAGAGTAAGTTGTGTTTCCCTTACTGGGTTTTTTGTTTTTTTTTTTTTGAGATTTGAACCTGAATGTTCAATTATGGGGCTATTATTCTGTGAACTGGTTTACAGAAATCAGTGGATCTAATTTTTAATATGAAATGTCTTTCATGCATATTACAGTATCAGGCATATATTATCATTTCCTGAAAATATTTCAATCTCACAGTGTTTATGCAGAAGACTGGCCCATGGGCTCTGTGCAGGATGTACATTAAATTCATTTGGCTACATCTGATTACTCTGTAGAGTACCAATCTTGCTTAGTGATAGCCCTAACCCTAACCCTAACCCAACACATCTAGTTTAAAGCATCCTTGTCCAGCCTGGTAAGCCTCCTACCAAATCCATTCTTCCCTTTTTTTGTCAGAACAGCTCCACCAGCCCCCAGTAGACCTGGCCTACTAAATTGAGTCCCATGTTCTGGATACCCAAACTGCTGACCCTTGTAACCATTTATTAACCTGGTGTCATGGGTTCTTATCTCAACCTGTGGGAGTTGCATTCTTTTGATTCTCCTCCCCATCCCCTCGGACTGAGGAAGAAAGAGAGGGGAGTGAGTGAGAGAGCGGCTGCATGGGTTTGAAAGCCTCAAACCACGGCAGTTCTTTTTGGCTCCCAACGTGGGGCTCGAAAGGTTGAGATAATGACAGGATTAATAGCCACTCGTCACAATGTTGATTTATTTGCTCTCAGAGTTGTGGCTCTGGTTCTCGCAGGTTCAGCATATGATACTTTACTTTCTATCACACCATTTTTCCAACGTGGGTTTTGGATGAAGGTTTTTGCTTCATTGTACTTTATTGCAAGGGCTTGTGATACGAACAGGCTCCAGCAGCAGGGGGAGGTGGACTTGTACCTGGCAGTTCGGTTGCTCTTCACCGTCCTGGGCCTCGGCCTCATCTCCGTTTTTGCGAGGCTGTGGGAAGATGAGGGGGGGCGGCCCCGGGAGCCGCCGGCGGCCGAACCGTCCCGGGAGAGCTGCACCCGGGATGAGGAGGGCACGGAGGAGGTGGCAGAGGGGGTGAGGACCGCAGCTAATGAGCCACGGGAGGAGGCGGCAGAGACAGGGCCTGAGGCGGCACAGACAGGGCCTGAGGCCGGGCTGAGCCACGCAGCGGAGCCGAGGGCTGCAGCTGGGCCGAGCCCTGCAGCTGAGCCGCAGGAGGATGCAGGAGACAGCGCAGCACTTCCCAGAGAGGCAGAGGAGGAAGATCGGGACCCAGACAAAGCGCAGCTGGAGTGAGAGAGCCGGCAAGCACAGCAGCTACAGCAGCCCCGGTAACAAGTACAGCAGCCTCATTTGAGAGCTCTGAAGG
>JASSUY010049176.1:32841-46309 GCA_032466535.1 Forpus xanthops
CACAGGGCATACTGGGTGGGTTCTCCTTCCAGCTCTAAAGTCTGTTCCAGGGCCATGGTGGCGGAACAACCAGGACTCTGTCACATTCAGACGGTGCCCAGGTGCAGGGCAGCCATTGAACCTGCTAGAGCAGGGTTTTCTATAGTCTGAAATGGCAAGCAAATCGCTGAAAATGCACCTTTAGCTGAAGTGCCACCTATGATTTTCTGAGGGGCCCACATGCCATACTGAAGTCTAACGACATCACCTTCTCCTAGAATGGCCAGCTCCTGGGCCTCAATGGAGCTGCATAAATTACCCCCTCTGTGACGAATCATGTCCTTGGCTGTGGAAATCCTCAACTGTGTCTGACAGACTGCTGCTCCAAGTGAAATGAAGGCAGGGAGCTCAAGATGGCTGGTGGCACTTGGATGAGCTCATTCATGAAACCAGACCCTGTACCTCAATCTTTCCCAGAGCTGTTCCTTGTGCTGGCTCCTTGTTGCTCACCCAAACATGTCTGGGGATGTCAGGCTCACGTATGCAAGTGCAGGTCTTTCCAGAGGACTTCTTCCATGATGTGACATGCTTTGCATCTCATGCATGTGAGATTGCTGGTGACTTGGAGACCAGACTGGTAGCACCCTCAAAACTTTTTCACATGACTTTTTTCTCACACTGAATCAGAGTTGGTTTCCTTGCAGTTGCACTTTGAAGGTTTTTAGTAGCTGGTGTTATCAGGACAGATTAGTATCTCTCCTTGTACATCTTAAGTCAAAGATTCTTCTTCCTTCAAGCAAATGGTCTGGGTTACAAGTAATCCTTTGGTGATCACACATATACTCAGCCCTGCATGACAGAAAATGGTCACTGATATTTTTCAGGCCTCTGTTTAGTAAATGGGTGCTTCAGCATTTACCAATCTGTGAAGCTTTAGGCTTAGCCCACATAGTTCATTCAAATGTGTAACACGTGTATTCAATGAAGAAACAGCACAAATTTGATCAGTTTGAGGTTTAAGTGCCCATTTAGAAGCTGTGGTCTGGAGCATCAGATACTTCACCAGGTGAGTTGATACACTGGAGGCAATTTGTGAACCACTTTCTGAGCTTGGATTCACTACCAAGTGAAAGTCACTGATATTTTCTAAAGACAATTTCATCTCAGCAAATGTATTGGGTGCTGAAGGGCTTTCCCTGTCCAGGCAGAGGCTGGTGCAATAAGATGGTCCCAAAGCAGATCTAGTAGCCCAAGCTCCAAGGTCACTGTCAAAGCTAAGCAGAATTTGAGGAGCTATTCCCTGACAGAATTAGTTTGAGAAAAAGGGAAATTACTGTTGAGTTCAGTGAAATGTGTTGAACGTTTTGGGGTTAAACCTCTTACTTCTTCCAAAAGGAGCAGGAAAAAATGAGAGAAGTCTGAGTGTGGTGGTGTGTTTAGGCTGGATTTATTTCTTCTTCCATTCTGAAAAATTAATTCACTGTTTTGGTGAAGTAAATGAAAGTAACATTTTGAGTGGGGTAATGAAGGAGGTATGCTACAGCCAGCAGGGATACAAAGCAGTGGTAACACTGTTATCATGCAGAATGCATGAATGTGATTTTTGTACTAATTACCTGGCCCTTATTGCTGTGAATCTGAGCTCAGGCTGGAGAGCTCTCTGCTGCCTGTGTCAGCATGCTGCAAGCTGGCACCTTTCCACTTTTGTCTTCTTTATAGTCATCTTGTCTCTTCCAGGCTCCCCGTACTACTACAGCGCTGCAGCCCGTGGGGCAGCCCCGCCAGCAGCCGCTGCAGCCTATGACCGCCACTGATGCCAACCCTGGGGCACCAGTACTGACTGCACGCACCACCCGGGGCCACCACGATGACCACCTTGCTGCAGTTGTGCCAGCCATGCTGCAAGGGAAGGAGAAAGTACCTAGTAGGCACATGCTATTTGAAATTTTGCTCTTCAAACTTGGTGAACTGATCATTGTTACATTACTTAAGATGGTCATGTTGTCTGGGTCTCAAATCAAACAAAAATATGGGAGGAAGTGGTTCTCCTGACACCCTGTGTGATCAGAAATGTGCAGTGGCTTCATGTCTTTTGCAGCTGTATGGCTACTGCTTTCATCGCCTGTGGTGGCACTGCTGTATCTGGGGATAAGGAAGAGGCGTGAGCAGCTCCCTTCGGGGAGGCTTCCTCTTGCTGCACACTGAAACAGGCTGTGAGACTCAAGGCAATCTTTTTTTCTCTCTTTTTTTTTTTTTTTTAACTTGCTTGCAAAGAAAAAGACCAGTCAGCTCAATTTTACACCACTGTAAATACCTGCTTGTTTGTATTACTGTAAGAATGGCTTAAGCATAAGCAGCAACATTGTACAAATATGAACTCAAAACGCATCTGAAAATGTGTTTTGAAACTGGTGCACTGAGTCAAAGAATTCAGTAAGCTTTAAGCAACTTTGAACCAGGTTAACACTCATGGTGGCTGTATTTCAGACCAATGTTATTTCAGTATACAGCATCCTATCTGATAGTTGTATGTGATCATGCTGTATGCTGGTATGAAACACATGGGCAACTGAAAGACCTGAGCAGTTTTGTGACACTTTACTGCTGAATATTAATTTATGTTCCTTTGTCATCATAATGAGCACTGAAACAAATTCATTGCTGGTTATAAGTTAAGTGGCATCCAAGAAGGAATTCCTGAATAATAGTTGACACCTTATGTACATCTCAATCGGTTGTGTGCTAAAACCCAATTATGAACGCCCTGAGAGGAAGGGGAAGGAATACCACAGTAATGATTTTTTGTTAAATGGACATACTGAGTGTGGCACATCAAGTGCAGGAGCAACCACACATGCTTTTGGAGGCAAACTGGAAGGAAAGATGCTGCTTTTGGAGGTCAGACATGTGCTAGGGGAAATTTTGCCCTGTTAATTCCACATTTCTCCCCTCACACTCGGAGATGGACCCCTAAATGTGACATAGCCTTCAATGTGTGGCTTCCTGGGACTAATGAAGAGAGAAGAGTGGCTACAGATAACCCACTAAGCAGCTGCACCCATCACTGCCACTTCATGGAGCCAGAACTGCTGATTTCTCCCTGCAGCATCCCCCTGCCCAAGGTTGAGGGGCAGCCAGTCTCAGTTAGGATGTATGGATGACAGCATGACCTCATCCCTTCCTCCTGAGGGCAGTGGAGAAACTCCCTGTGGGTCCTGTTGGTGCTTGCCTCTGTGTGCCCCAAGGCTGAAGAAGGGTGGCTGGTGTTGAACCTGTAACACTTTCCTCTGGATGAGCATTGAAGTACAATTGCTTGCTTCTGGCAGTGCAAGTATTTCTCTGGAATGGTAGCTCCTGTGTTAACGCTCTTCTCTCTCCTCCCTCTCCACCTTATGGTTTGTGCTGCATGTCTAGTGTCCTTAGTGGCCAATGACCCTTTGAGAATCTCTAACTCCAATGGCATCTTCTCACACCATGGAAATGCAGCCATCTGTTCCAAGTTTCCAGGGCAAGTGTGTTTAGATCCTCAAAAGCCATGGGGACACCCAGGTCCCACTGGCTCAGTGACATGTCAGTGAAATGTTCATGGAGCCCATCAGGAATTTCGGCCAGAGACCTTCAAACTCTACCCCTAACTGAGAAGTAAGTTTTGTAACAAACTTACCCGTGAGAAAAGTTCTAATTTTAATCTTTCAGCAATTAATAGCTGATACACACCTGGTTTTAACTGATGACAAATAATAGCGTGGACAATTTACACAGGGAACCTTTTGAAGCATTACTTTGATGTTGTTGCCTTCTAAATGCCCCATGATTGCCTGCACACTGGCAACAAAGCTACAAAGGACATTTCTGTCACTGGACGCTGGTTGCATGCGAATTCCACATAAGCTCCTGCTGAGGGGTGCATGGTGTCTGCACCATGAACACACACATCTCTGTGAGCTCAGGAAAGGATAAGGCCGTCTGGAGCCTTGGCTGAAAGGAAAAGAAACAAAGGTTTAACTGCAGGCAGTGAGGATGCAGGTGATGGCTCTGTAGCCAACTGGGCTGAACTATGAAAGCTGTGGAGGGAGACAGCACCGCCTGGTGCCTGGACCAGGATAAAAAGACTCTTTCTGTCTGCCAGGTGAGAGAACAGCAGGTCCTATCAGTAGTGCGTGAGTCCTCACCCACTGGGTGAGCTGCCCTGCAAAGGTTTCTTTTGTTTCCTCAGTGGCATGGCTTGTGTGGCATGTTCTAACTCAGATAACACTGAGAAGACCAAAACCAAAACTTCAGCAGACATTGGCACCCTCAGGTCAGTGGTGCTTTGTAGTTGGGCTGGGGACTTAGGAAGGGTACAGCAGGTGTAGTTGCCCTGCAAGGTGGATGGATGCTGTTGGATGAAGAGACCTGAGGTGCTCAAGCCTAGCTGTCCTAAGACTTTCATCAGGACTCTCTTTGGCAGAGCCTCCAGTGCTGTCCCACTGTGTACACATAGGTGTACAGGCTGCACCATGGGCAGCTTGCATGTCCTGGTCATAGCTGCAGAGGGGAAACCTTAAACTCCTACCCTTGTATGTGCACAGCAGGCAGCTGCGCCTGGCCAGCTTCCCAAACCATGGCAGCCACAGCTTGTTTATAACTGCTGGATCTGCTTCCCAGTGAGAATGGGCAGTGAGAGCTGGCCCGTTGAGTAAGCATACTGTACTTCCGGAAAAGACACTTCTTGACAGCACTTTCTGTTTTTTGAGGATATTTCACCTAGGGTTTACAAACTGCTTTCCTCAGGAAGTCTGGACTTTATGTCTGTAGTCTTCATTGAGGGAACCCTCCTCCTT
This sequence comes from Forpus xanthops, assembly GCA_032466535.1. Lineage (NCBI taxonomy): Eukaryota > Metazoa > Chordata > Aves > Psittaciformes > Psittacidae > Forpus > Forpus xanthops. Next base: position 37,644 of record JASSUY010049176.1, read on the forward strand.
GGGAAGCATTTTTAAAGGCTTTGCTGGCAGCAGGTAGTTGTCTGATGATGACAGAGTTGCCTGCTGCTGTCCCCTCTCTGCAGCCTCTCCATTTCATGGGATGTCACTGGGTGAGGGGGAGGGAAATGACCCTTTAGGGATTCAAGGAGGGAAGAGAGCAAGACCAGCATGGAGCTTTGGGGTGTTCTGCCCACTCTTTGCTCAGGTGAGATGCTCTTCAGTGCACCATATCATTACTAAACCCTTGCAGAAATCAGCCCCATGAAGTGCTTCAGTCAGTTACAGGACTAAACTCTGTAATGTGAGCACTCAGCTAGATTGAGGATTTTCCAGTAGCATGCACTTCAGCAATGAATTTATCAAGTATGTTGCAGACACAGACTGGCTGAGAAATGAAATCTGAGAGATGGACAGGGAAAACACTGCCCTAAGACTGAACAAATGGAGGCTGTGAGCCAGGATTACATGAACTGACTTGCGGAGGACATCCTCAGTCAAACTCTGTGAGAGTGGCCATAAAGAAGACATAAAAGGCTGTGAGCATCAGGTTTGCTTAGCATCTGTGTCCAAAGGTGCAGCTACAGAGGCATCAACATTAGGCGGCTCCACTGACTGCAGAGCTCTGGATGTCCCAAGACCAGACCCACAGAAAGCTTTCTTTATTTGCTGTCAAATCACAAAAACGCTCTGGGCTCTGGAAATACGGGGCCAGAGGATTCATGTTCATTCAGAGGCACAAAGATGTCCAAGAAGTGCTCTGATCCATGCAGGGACTGCAGGCATCGGGTTAGCACTGGTACTTGAGGCACTTGGGGAGACAGTGAGGGAAGAAGCAGCACCAGGTAAATAAAAAAAGGAAAAAGGAGAAAAAGAATCACCCTGAAAAGAGATTTTCAGAAGAAAGTTTTTCTGTCCAGGGAGGGATGGCTCATGGAGCTCATGACAGTGGAGTGCTGGGGCACCTATCACTCCTCCTTGGCTCCCTATGGCCTATTCCTTTTGGTCCTATGGTGCGAGGACAGCACTGTGGGCTGGCTGTGCTGGCTGATGGCAGTCACTGGCAGTTGGTAAATGCTGTGCTGTGCCTGGTCTTAATTGATGAAGTTGTGTTCCTTCCTTATTTTCTTTAATTTTCCTACTCTACACGTCCTTCAGCATGGAGGAGAGAGGAAGCGGTGATACAGTGCTGCTTATTTCCAACCACAAGTACTATTTCTTCAAAGAGCCACGGCCCATCGCAGAGTAAACTTCTGCGGCTGCCGCTGTGGCTGTGACTGAATGTCTTCCCCAGTGCTGTGCCCTTTCCTGCATGCATGAGCCTGTGTGTGTGCCACTAGGACATGGGAGGCCACAGCCACGACAGGTAGCATGGTATTAAGCTGACCCAACCTGTGACTCTGTCCCAGCGGATGTTGGCAAAAGCTTTTTTTTCCATCTGGATTCATTGAGAAAATGATGTGAGGGCTAGAAGCTCTTGGGTAACATGCCCCACTTCATCTTGCCAGAGCATGCTGGCAATGGTCCTGTATGGGCATCATCAGCCAGTGCTGGTTCGGTACCTTGCACTGGTGTGGGGTCTGGGCACACATCTCGAGCCATGGCCACCACAGCTCTGCGGCAGAGGCAGAGCAGCCAGTTGCGCCACAAGGTTGGGGATCCTAGCTGGGGACCCCTTGTTGTGTCCTCTCAGACTGAAATCCACTCCTGTCATGGTACACATTGCCACAGCACGAGACACAAGAAGATCTAAAAGAACCTAAAACCAGTTAGTGACACTTTTCTGGTGGAGCTAATGAGACTTGACATGTGAACATTGAGTGAAAAGTGCATTAGAAAGCTGCCTGGTGCCAGCACTGCTCACCTTGGCGTAGGTGTCAGCTCCTCTGTGACCTCCACTTGCTAGTCCTGTGGGAGGGATTTGCATAGCAGAGCAGCAACAGGGCAAGAGTCAGGCTTTGCAGGACCCCACAGCAGCACTGCAGTGCAGGTGGGCATGTGTGTAGGTAATGGTGTGCACATGCATATCTATGTGTGGGTGTGCTTGAGTCTCAGACCTTTGTGGGGAGTGTGGCAGGGCAGACCTGAGTCCTGCAGGAGCCCTGGCCACCACCCAGCTAGACCCCTATGTCCAGGGACTCCTGCTCAGCAGTTAGACCTGCCTTTTACTTCTCTCAGCCTCCTGTGGGAAGGATCCTTGTTCTGTTTTTTCACTTTCTAGTGGCCTTTGTACATTCTGAAATTACAGAAACTCATTTCATTGCAAATGGAATTCCTTTCCAAGGAAAAAAAAAGGAAAGAAAGAACAGGCTTTGTTTTTGGTTTTGTGTTTTGGTTTTTTTTTTTTTTTTTTTTTTTTTTTCCAGAGATGGACTACTTGGTATTAGGGACTTCTAGTATCAAAGAAATACGTATCTGTTGTATCCACCAAAGTCTGCAATGCCTGCATTGAAGCGTACTCCTTTAAAAAGGAGGGGAGAAAGAAAAGAGAGGGAAAGAAATTAAAGCCTCCTCCCCTTGAAAAACACATACATAAAAAAAGAATACTCGAAAAAATAACTGTTGAATTGCCTTTGAAAGTAGGGGATAACATCTGTTGCCAAACAGATGAAAATGCTTCTTAAAATGTGTATGTTTTGTATTCTTTTTTTCTAGTAGGAAAAGAACAGACTTGAAATCTTGGTGTTTTTTCCTTAGTGCCGTGTGTTGCTTTTGTGTGTTATAATATTTGAATGTAATTACAGCAGTGCCAATTTGCCAAAGATGTCAAACATTATTTTGGGGATTTTGTTCTGGGTTTTGTTTTTGGGAGCAAAATGGGAGGTGGGCTGGGGAGCAGGGGTGATACGGCATGGGTCAAAAGGGGAGGGAAGGTATTTGAAGGTTTATTTCCTTTGTTTGTTTGGGGTTATTTTCTCAACTCTTTCTTGTCAAAACTGAAATTTGTGATTTTATTCTAAGTTAAATGGTTGACTGCAACATTTTTATTTTTAGATTAGTTGAAGAAACATGCAATAAGATTGGCGTAGTTCAATATCTGTGTGTCTTTTCATGAGTGGCTGTTACTTGTGGACATTTGGTTTTATGTAACCTTTATGTGAGATAATTATTTGTAAATATTTACCATAATTTTATTTGTTCCTAAAATAAAAGTAATTTTTTTAAGTTCAAAATTCCTGATCTCACTCTTGTTTTCATTCTGTATCCTGGACACTGAGTCAAATGGTAAGGCTTGCTTTAGTAAGCCATGTCCAGGTTCTCAGATGTCCTTAGTCCTGCAGGTGGGCTGGTGTCCTGATGAGGCAGACAATTTCCATGCTAACCCCGTATGCAAACTGGAATGGTTTGGTAGCTCTAGGATTAATCTTGCTAACTACTTATACTATAAAACCCCTCATTAAAAAACAAGCTATAGCTAATGACTGATGAATTATGTATTCTCAATGAGTTACATGCAAATGCATCTATGTTTGGATGCAAAGGCGTATGTGGGGCTTCTTTTTGGTGTTACTGATGTTTCTTCAGGCTTACCTTTTTCTCCAGGTGATACCTTATAAAGCAGATCTGTGCTCCTCCAAGTGCATGCATGTGCTTGGGACTGCTGTCTGGTGTGCATGGCCAGAGACAAACCTCTTGTGTAGCCTTGAGTTTGTGAGAAATTCACTTGGATTATCATCACATGTGTTCTGCTTGTGTTGGCCAGTGCAGCTGCAGCACCCCAAACACGCAAGCATTGGATTTACGAAAAAAGGGTGAGGAAATACTCATTTAAATTGAGACAAGCATCTCTTTGGACTGAATTCCCATATTCTCTGTCCTCATTTTAACAGTATTTTGGCAACTTGAAGTTGTCAGAAGCTGCAAATTTTAATTGACATGAAAAAAAATAATGGTGAGTGTGTCTACAATTCTGCTCTCACCTGTTTTAAATTCCTAGTGTTTTACTTGTGATGCTTGTACTTAGTCTGTCTGGGATGGCATTAATTCTCTTCATAGCAGCCATTATTTAACCACAAATATACAGCTACTGTGGTCTAAATTTGTGGCTAAAACAGTGCATAGAACACACTAATGTTTAATTCTTGCTGGGCAGGCTTGCACAGCATCACATCTTTGCTTCTTACTCAGAAAGCAGGCTCAGGGTGCTAAATAGGCTGGCATGGCACACAGCTGGAAGGCTGAACTCAAATGATTGAAGGGATGTCTGTGCTATTCAGTGTTATGCTCAGCAGTAAAACTGCGGAAAAGACATTCTCCTAAGCAGCTGTTGCTCAGGGACTGTCTGGGCACCATCAGCCTATCTGTGGGAGTTGGTGAGCAGTTGCCTTTGCTTCACTTGGTTTTAGTTTCCCTGATCCTTCACTCAGTAAATGGTATTTGTCTCAACCCTTTAATTACTCTCACTTTTGCTCTTCCTATTATCTCCACCACCCAGTTGTGGAGGGGAGGGAGTAGGAGACTGTGTAGATGCTGAGCTGTCATCCACATTAGACCCACCACAGCAGCATACTCATAATGAACACTATCATAGCTCTGACAGTTGAAGTCCAGAGAATGGGTGCAAAGCCGTATTATGTCTATGTTCCCATACCATATATTTTAGTCTTAAACCTGAGAAACAGAGCTCATAGAACTTTCCATAATTCAGCAAATAATTGCAGATAAATAAAATCATAGTCTAATTACAGACAATAGGCAGAGAGAGGCAGAATTTAGATGACCAGTAGCTTGAATCCAATATTCACTTGAGCCCCAGCAGGCTTCAGATTTGGGAGAAGCCTGTACTCTGTGCTCTGGCAGCACAAAGTGGGGATGCTTCCATGCAGTAGCATTTCAGAGTAGGGTGAGTGTTCTTGTGCTGAGCATGCAGAATAATGGAATGGACTTGAGAACAAGTGCTCAAAAATCAGTTTTCTGTAATGGTCAGGTTCATCCAGCAGTGCTTGTCCAGCCAGACTGTATGTACTGTTTGACTTGATGTGTTCCCTGCTCTGTCCCCAGGCTTCTCTCCTGCCATCTATCGCCAATCATTCTTCATGCACCATGCTCACCTTGTAGCTCTTTGGAAAACAGAGCTTTGGGAACAGCCCTTCATGCTCCGTGCCCTGTGCAGGCAGAAGTGGCACTGCCCACCTCATCACTCCAGGCAGGTGTTTGCTGTCCTTCAGTCTCCATCGAGTCATTTGTACCCTGACTAACCTGGTGTCACCGGAGGGGGTGGGAGCCCCCTGCGCTCCCTCTGAGCTCTGGGAGACTCAAGTTCTCATAGGCAGCATCTGGTGGTGGTGATGCCTCCCAGGGAGGGAAGAAAGCAAGCCCTCAGCCCTTCAAACCCCACTGCATTGAAATGGATAACTTTGCAGGCTGGTGCTCAGAGACCACACTCATTGAACGGCCCACAGCAGGGAATGTTCCAGTGCAGCTCCAAGTGCTTCATAGGGAGGGGAGAAGGTGGATGAACTCAACCACCTTTCACTCTCAGGGCCTGTGCCAATGCCTGGGCAGCCTTAAGGAGAGATTCGTGACACTGCAGCAAAGGGACTTTGCAGAATTGTCAAATGGTCACACCAGGAGCCACATCGTGGCAGTCTTTGCCTTGCAACAAGGTGCTAGTGGTAGGGATTGTCATTCCAGGGTCTTTATTTTTATAATTTCTGTGTTTCTGCTAGGTTAAGAGAGAAGCAAATCGTCTGTCCTGCAGCAGGCAGGCAGTGCCCTCTCCTCATTATGCCCTCCCACGTCTGGATATGAAATGCCACATCAGCCTGCTGGCAGCATAACAGTGGGATTAGACCTGACATAATTGCAGTGAGAAGTGCAGGATCTTTCTGTCCCTCCAGGTGTGAGGCCCCATACAGCTTCATTCAGGAAGAATGCCCTTCAAGGATGCAAATACAGTTTTAGCTCAAGCCTCCATACAAATGGCCATTGTTTAAGATGCCTGGCAATTGTCATTTAAACTTTTTATGAACAGGAAATGAAGATGCTTGGTTAAGCAAAGGGATGCCTCTGTATTGTAATAGATTTTGCAGACAAGGGGAATATACAGTCCAACCAGGAAAGTCAAAAGTAGAGATAGCACGTACACAGGAGCTGGTACAAAAGAGATCAAGGTGATAGCCCCTTTGCCAGGATTCCTGCAGTGGGCCATGATGGCAATGAGCAGGAATATCTGGAAATAATGTCATAGACATCTGGTTAGAAATTGTGGCTTCTGTTTCAGGATTTCATGACCTATTTTCATTCTCAAATAAAAGCCAAAGACTTGAAAAGCCCTAGGGAGGAAAGAAAATTCTTTGTCTTGAAGCTATTATAAAGCAACCTTCAGGGCAGTGTTTCCAAAACAGTGAGGTCACTGTCCATACACAAATGATGAACTGAAAAGTGTGCTTCAGCAGTCACTCAGCTAGACTGACTTCCTCCTGCATGCAGGCTTGTGATGCTTCTCACTGTCCTGCATTCAGCAACCATGATGCTCACCCATTCACCTCTCCAAAGGCTCTACTGGACAAGAGGCTTTGAGCATACCTGAAACTGGATCTCATGTCCTTGCTTCAAACTGAGCAGTAAGCATTAAAAGTGTAGCCAGAACTACAGAGCTAAAGCTTGTCACCATGTGCACAAGAACCTGAGCCACTCACCACAAAACAGGATTGAGGGAAGATGAAGATCATTTTCCCTGGCCCATTTGTAGAGGGTTCACAGGGTTAGATCACGGTAAAGGAATAAGGCCCTTGAAAATAAAGCAGTACAAAATACTGCTCTTTGAGTTAACAGGACCTTATTTCGAGGAAGATACCAGAAAGCTGAGGGGGACCAAGAGTGTTTTGCCAACACTCAGTAGCAGGAAAATGACTGCACCACCAAGAAGAACAGAATCAAGAGCAGGTGGGAGAAGAGGAACCAGAACTTGATCTTTAAGATCCCTTTGCACCCAAACTATTGTATGATTCTATGAACTTGGATACAAAGAGGGCCTCCTCGCTGGCCGTAGCCCCAGATTCTGCCCTCAGTGTGGTGGGATGATCTTGCCAACACCTAAGCTCCCACCCAGTTGCTTGTTTATGATTCCTACAGTGGGATGAAGAAATCAGAAGGGAAAAGTAAGAAAAATAAGAAAAAATTTGTGAGCTGTGGTGGTGACAGATTAATAAGATAATCAAAGCTGTGCACAAAAGTAAAGCACAGCGGGAAGTTCATGCCCTGCTCCCCAGCGGCAGGCAGACACCTAGTCACACCCAGAAAGCAGAGCCTCAGCACACACAGACATGTTTTGGAAGAGTAGTGGCATAATCCTGAACACCCTGTCTTGCTCCTTCTTTCCTTGAGGTTTTATGATGAGCATGACATTGTCTGGTGTGGGATATTGCCCAGCCCTGGCCCATTTGCTGGTAGGGAAGAGTGAGAACCCGAGAAGCCACTGAAACAGTGCAAGCACAGCTCAGCCATAGCTGCTGCTGGACGCTCCAGCTACCCTTCTGATGTTCCTAAGAGCCTCTGCCACCTCTTAGTGCTGGGAAAGTCACACCTGCTAAATTCTGGCTCCTAACTCTATTAAACCTGCTGTAAACAGTCCCTGATAACACTTTAAAATAATGGTCCATTACAGCAGCAATGCTTAATTAGAGTGGAACTGACAAATGGAGTCATCATGATTAATGTTATTATAATGAATACATCTGCAATTTGGTATAACACACAGAAATGTCTGGCTTCCCAGGAAACCCTCAGATACAGAGGGTGTCTTTTATATTCATAAGGATATAATAATTCCTTTGAAGGAATTTCATCATAATTTAGCAAGAATTAATGTCCATTTATCACACTGTGTTACCCAGTGCAGCAATTTATCTAAATCCCATATATGCAGTGTAGACACTTGTCTAAGAACACCCAATAATAGAGAAATACTTTGAAGAAATACATTTGCTGTAGATCATTAATGCTCAGTGTGCTAAATGGCCTTTAAATTAAACTAAGTTAAATAAACTCTTCTTTAATATACCAGTGTAACTTTTTCATTAACAAACACATTAAAGCCTTTTTCATTTACGTACAGCTGATGCAAGCATATGATACTAAAGCATTCAATTAGCAGAGCAAAATAGGATTCTGAGTGTCTATATCATAAGAAAATGCAAGAAAAGGCAGGGGTTTGACACACCAACCTCCAATCTTTGGGTAACTGTGCATTGGCCTGCCAGGAACTTCACAGAATGATAGAATCCTAGAATCCAAGGTTGGAAAGGATCTCAAGGGTCCTCCGGCTCAACCTTTCCAGGCAAGCATAACCTAGACTAGATGTCCAGCACCACCTTAACAGTGTCTAGCACTGGGGAAGCCACCTCTTCCCCAAGCGGATTATTCCAGTGGCTGGTTGTTCTCATTGTGAAAAGATTTCTACTTGTGTCCATCCAGAATCTCCCCAGAAGTAACTTGTGCCCATCACCTCTCACCTGTTCCACTGAACTCCCTGAAAAAGGGAGTTTCTGCCGTCTCTATAGCCATCCTTATGATCTATTAAAGAGTATCTTGCAAGCCAAGTCTGAGGCTTGTGAGAGAGACACCAGCAGTGCACTCTTCTGGGGACTTGTTACACAGATCAAGGAGACACACTCTTCCTCTGACTCTCAGGGCTCTGCTGCCAGGGTTCCCACAGTCCTTGCATA
>JASSUY010049180.1:0-11530 GCA_032466535.1 Forpus xanthops
TGGGAACAGCGCAGATAACACCCATGCTTTTGGTTGCTGCTTAGTAATATTTAGTCTGACAACAGTCTCATGCTCTGCCAGGGAGGAGGGGAAGCTGGGAGGAAGCAGAGACAGGACACCTGACCCAAACTAAGCAAAGAGATATTCCATACCACAGCACGTCATCCCCAGGATGTAAAAACTGGGGGCAGAGAACCGGAAGGGTAGGACTGCTGCTCGAATCTGGCTGGGTATCGGTGGGTGGTGAGCAGTTGTACTCTCTTCCTTTTTTATTTCCCTTATTATTATTATTATTGGTGGTAGCAGTAATGATTGGTGTTATACCTTAGTTACTAAACTGTTCTTATCTCAACCTGTGGGATTTGCATTCTTTTGATTCTCCTCCCAGTCCCTCTGGGATTGGGGAGGGAAGAAGGAGAGGGACCGAGAGGGCGACTGCATGGCTGACTGGCCTTAAACCAGGACATATATTCAGATGACTCTGGCCTTAACCATTGTTTTAAATTAAAATATTAGCAACTGTAATAATAAAATTGTATTTTGTAAAGCTATGGCTTTTTTTTTTTTTTTTTTTTTAACGTTAAGTATTAATTGCTTTATTTGTCTTCCCCTCTTTCCAGAGGGCTTTTTCATTGGCATGAGGGATGAACCGTAGTTTTTTTTATGGTTCAAAAAACTTATGAAAATAAATTAATCTGGAATTTCAGCTATTCACCAAGCAGCACTTTTCTTTGAGACTTAGAGAAGAAAGACCAAATTCTTGCTTTACTCTCACTGTTTTCAGACTACTGTAAGCCAAACAAATTAGCTCCTTGCAGGAGAGGATGCCTAAGGAATAATAACTAGACAAACACATAAGCTACTTGCCTGAAATTCTTCCCAGCCTTCAGCTCTGTTCAGGACAGAGTAAGTCATGAGCCTGATGTGATTTGTTTTGTTTTTTTTTTTTTGGTAACTTTTCAGTTGATCTTTCTTTGAAGGTTTTGTTCAGTCTCTCCTTGAATCTATCTACGTTTCTTCCACTTAGCATAGATCTTGGCACACTGCTCCCTGGCTCTGATACCCACTCAGAGAACAGCCATTTACTTTTGTTTGATTTGAATTTGATTACTTTATCTTCATATGGTGGCCTATAATTCTTTTGCTAGAAGAGACTATGAATTGGTGATCCCTATCCACCTTCCCTAAGGAAGTCCTGATTTTATAGACCTCTATTATATCTGTGTAAGTCACCTCTTGCCCAGACTGAAGCATAACCCATTTTTCATACAGAATTGTCTGCTTATATGGGAATTGAACATACCTTTGTTAATCCTTGCTGCCTTTCTCTGATTTTTTTCTAGTTCTAAAATAACTTCCCTGTGTTACTTACTTCCCTATCCATTGTTTCAGGGTTCTGTTGCCAGTTGCTTAATACTAAAATAATGCTTTCCTTACATGGGTTTTACATCCTCCAGCCTTGGTTGATTTGATTGACCCTGATGTATGTGAGGAAGCAAGTGACAGCAATGAAAATGTGGCTATTTAGAAGGAAGCAGTAAATATGTTCACATGGAAAGATTTTCATGGTCATAGTCTCATAGTTGGAAGGGATAATAACATAACAAAACATATTTCCTCATAATAATTTATATATTTGAGGGGAAATGAATACAGACACTTGAATACAAGTTTAGATATGTAGACAGTGTATATGATGTGGAGGATGGTATGGAGAAGGCAGATCAGAGGAAGGATAAGATAGCTTTTCACTTCTTAAAAGTAGTTACTCCCCTAGGAAATCTCAGTTCCTTCAGATAGCCATGGGAAGTGTTCAGTCTAATAGATGAAGTTGGAAAAAAAAAAAAGCATCTTTGGAAGCTGACAATACTGGTTATTCTGCTCCTGTCACTACATCCTGCACATTGCATTTACAGACAGCATAATTAAACTGATTATTAAACATATATTATTAAAGAGAGCAGGGGAGTCTGTCTTTCCCTCTTTGTACAGTGTTTGAGAGTTAGTATTTAGTAGTGGAGGTGATGCTATTTGGACAGTGTGGATTACTTCATTTGCAAAGTGTATTCATTCATTACAAAAGTTTGTGTGCTGAGCTTTGAAACAAAAGGCATTAATACATTTTGAATGAAATGAAACATTTCAGAATGCTGCAAAAAAAGCTCTAGAATTCAAAGTAAACAAATATTTCAGCATAAAACAAAATAAGAAAAATAAGATATTGTTTCACAGTTCAGAGCACTGTATCCAATAACTGCTTTGAAAAAAAAACTTTTGCTTAGATGAAAATATAAACTAAAAAGGATTGGAAAAGAGAAATATATCAATAAACAAGGGCACAAATAGATAGTGACAGGTATAAATTTTCATGGTAGCAATCAGACTGAAAGAAGCCCCTGATGAAAAAACACAGTATGAGAGTAAGTAAGTATTACTCTTCTGCACTCCCTGAAACCCAAAAGCCATTAAGCATTTTATTGCAGATTCTACTCCCATCCATAGCCTTATCTAAAATTTGGTGTACACTAAATTGCAGCAAATAACTTCAGGGACCTATTAATGGAAACATGTTTTAGAAGCTTTTAAATCTAAAAAAGGGCCTGACAGCCTCTTTCTGTCACGCTTCTTAATGTTAGGAATTCCTTTCGTATTTTAATACTGTATTTTGCTATTAGGAATACTGGGTGTGTTAAAGAGGCTTGTTGCTTTTAGGTATTTCATAGAATAGAATATTTCAGTTGGAAGAAACCCACAGTGTTCTAATCCAACTCCCTGACCATTTCAGGGTTGACCAAGTTAAAGCATGTTATTAAGAGTATTACCCAAAATCCTAGTAAACATGGACAAGCATGGGGCATTGATCACCTCTCTAGGAAGCCTGTTTCCGTGTTTGAGCACCCTCTCAGTAAGGGTTTCCTAATATCCAGTCAAAATCTCCCATGGCGCAGCTTTGAACCATTCCCACACATCCTGTCGGTAGATACCAGGAAGGAGTTAGAACCTTGCTCTCCACTTTCTGTCATCAGGGAGCTGTGGAGACCAGTGAGGTCACCCTTCAGCCTCCTTTTCTAGTAAATCTCATACATAACATCATGATTAAAAATTAGAGAATTGCTACATGTCTCTATATAGCAGCATGATTGTTGGAAGGTTCATCCCTACTTTGGACAGTTAAATTCAGTTTTCTTTTCAACCTATGGGTTTCAGAGTAACATGTTATTCCCCCAAAGAATTACAGGAAGAACTCACAGCTGTAATGATCTTGTTAGCAAGTAATGTGAAGAATGTGGTTCAAAATCTTACAGGGCAAAGCTCACAAAATCCCAGAGCAGAAGTACAACTGTGTAAAACTGATCTGAGTATATTTAGTTTCAACATCACAACAGGATCAACAAAGACCAAAATATGTACTACCCTTCTGCTCTACTTCAGAGAAGAACACTACGTAAAAATGAAGAAGTGTCTTTAAATGCAGCCAGAAAAGATAGTTAAGAGAATTAAATCCTTCCCAACAGCATGAAAATTTCTGAAGGATACCATACAGCAAACACAGCAACAGTTCATATCACCTACTAAATAAGATTTGAAAAAGGAAAAAGTAAAGCCAGCATAGTTGTTGACCAAAGTAAAAGATAGTGTTAGAAACCAGGAAGTGTTTTTTAAAATGTTGTTGTACACAAATAAATGAAATGAAAAACCTTATAAATTTTGGCAGTTTAGATACAAAAAGTACAGCTATGCAGGCCAGGAAAGAGTTTGAGTAGTAAACAGCGAAAAGAATGGGATCTAACAATAAAGCTTTAATTTAAATCCTCAGCTGTAAAAAGCCCTCCAGAGAGTATTGTAGAATGGTTTTGTCCTGGCTTAGCAAGGGCCAGAAGCTCCCTGGATCCTGGCATATGAAGCCACAGAAGATCCATCAGAACAGGAGCTTCGCCAGCCAGATCTGTCCTAGCACTCCCACCCAGGGAACAGGGCAGGTTTCAGTAAGTAGAGGGGCCAAGAGGGTGGCTGATAGCCTGGGACATCTCACAGAGAATAAAGCCATTTAGAGGAGTTTTTCAGAAATGCTGAGATGGAATTAGATAAATATAATCACCTGGGGAAGAGCCAACATGTTTTCTGTAAGGGGAAGTCCTCCCTTAAAAACCCAGCCAGTTATGTATACCAGCTGATCTAAGCTGCTTGAGCTTTCAGTAGTTTCTCAACAGTCCTTTAAGTGATTCCTTTAAAATATTATCACAGAACTTTGTAGCAGCCAAAAAACTCAAACCAAGTACTACAATTTGGAAAGAAATAACATTTCAGACATAAGGACAAAAAATATCATGAGGAGTAGTCACCATGGATTCACTAGTGGGAAGTAATGATTGGCCAACTTTATGAACTTCTATGATGAAATGACCGGCTTGGTAGATAAGAGGAAAGCAATGGACGTTGTCTACATTGACTTCAGTAAGGCCTTTGAAACTGTCTCCCAAAATACCCTCATAGAATAGCTGATGGAGAAGGAGCTGAATGAGCAGACAATGATGTGAATTGAAAGTTGAATGGACAATAGATCTCTCCATCAGACCCAGAGTGGGGTCATCAGTGGCACAAAGTTTAGCTAGAATCATAGTTAGAATTGGAAAGGACCCTAAGATCATCCAGTTCCAACCCCTTTGCCATGGGTTGGAGGCCAGTAACTAGCAGCGTACTTCAGGGGTCAGTACTAGGCCCAGTCCTGTTTAATGTAGAATCAGATCATATCTAGGAAGGTTTCAGTTAGAAGGGACCTCAAAGATTATCAAGTTCCATGCACTCCACACCCATCACTGGCAGGGACACCTTCCACCAGACCAGGTTGCTGCAAGGCCCGTCCAACCTGGCCTTGAACATTACCAGGGATGGGGCAGCCACAGCTTCTCTGGACAATCTGTGCCAGTGTATCACCATCCTCACAGTAAAGAATTTTTTTCCTAATGTCTCATCTGAATCTATCCTTTTTCAGCTTGAAGCCATCCCCCCTTCTCCTATCACTACATACCCTTGTGAAAAGTCCCTTTCCAGATTACTTGTAGACCCTCTTTAGGTTCTGAAAGACTGCTCTAAGGTCTCCCCTGAGCCTTCCCTTCTACAGGCTGAATAAGCCCAACTCTCTCAGCCTGTCTTTATAGGAGAGGTGCTCCAGCCTCTGATAATTTTTGTGGCTCTCCTCTGGACTCACTCCTACAGGTTTACATCCTTCTTATTCTCAATCTGTAAATAAAGCAGTGCCTAAAATGGAGAGAAACAGAACATGGTATTTAGTAAATATTATCCCTTTAGGAACAGTGGAGATAAAATGCAGAGAATTTGAATGAACTGCTCCAAACCATGTGAAAGCAGCATCATAATTATGGCTGGAAAGCATACTGCTCTCCCTCTTCAGTGTTCAGTCCATTGGCATTTTCTGTCAGAAATGGTGAATCCCTGTTCTTACCTTCTGGTTATGAAGCATTTTATAAGACCCCTCTGAAATGGGGGGTTGGAACTAGATGATATTAAGGTCTTTTCCAACCTTAACTATTCTATGATTCTATGATTCTATGACTACCCAGGGAAAAAGTTGCTTTGCTAATCGAATCCTGTTTTGGTTCAGCAAGGCTGAACCAAATATATTTAAATAAGTCTATATTTGAATCATAATTTCTTGGCTCCATTATTATTATTGTGCTACCAAAAAGCACAGTCTGTTTCAATAGTTGTCTCTTATATTACCAAGCTGTTGTTTTTAAAACTCATCCTATGACTCACTGTTAAAGTCCATGTTTCTTTCAAGTGAGATTAACAGCACAAAGCATTGTCTCGGGTGCACAGAGATCTGGGGGATTTTAGGCACCACATAGACAAGTCAATTAGCAGAGCTGCTCCGCAGACACTGCCAAACCACTGAGGCTAATAGCATTTCTAAAAAATTCGATCATCTTTATGCCCTTGGTTTGTTAATAGCTAGAATATTCAACTTCTGTCTGACTTCTCTCTAAACAATTTTCCTGTTGGTATCTTGCTTTACTGCAACTTGAACCAGCAAGTCCACTTTCAACTGTCATGCTTGCTTTAGAACACCTAGAGTACAGTTCTTTGTCATGTCAACACTAGAAAAGCCCTAGAAGACAGGAAGTGTAACACCTAAGCCTTTCAAGGTGTTGTACTTTCAAGGAATTTAGACTGCCCAAATATATTTCTGCCAGTTGAATGTTCATACTGCTCACCTCATTCTTGGTGTTAAGGAATTCTTACTCAAGAGATCATTTCTCTACCAAAACAAATTGTCCCTCTGAGACTGTAATCTTTTAAAATTGTTTACTGTGTTCAAGAGCAGTGGATTATGAAAGGAGGAAGATGGAGGACAGAATTTCTCAATAGCTGGACCATGGCTGAAATTAACTTGTGCAGTAGAAAGAAATGTCTGCAAATGTCCCCCTTTTCAGTGCTCTCTTGAATTCACTGAAGTACAAAATCATACTATATACTCTTAGAAATCAATATAAAAATACAAAATAATTGTGCAGTACGCAAATTAAAATAGACTGGGGATGCGTTTAAATATCAGTTAAGAACTGTAAAGTATTCAAATGCAGTAATACTCATTTTATGATTATGCAAGGGTAAAATAGAGGTTGAAAATTTGCTAAATATAGGAAATTGACAGTAATGAAGTTGCATGCTTACCACTTAAATCTTTCAAATATATTTTCACTACCACTCTGGTATTTCCTTCACTGGAACAGCGCAAGGTGATTATTAAATTCTGTGATCAGTGTGTAATAAGCATCTACATTCTTGCAAATTAAAGTTTACAGATTAAAGTTTAGCTGAAAAATAGCTGGAATTTAATAATTAAGTGATGGAAACCTTGCACAGCACCAACAGGGAAAGTGGATGACAAGGAAGAAAGGGCATTTTGTCTACAGAAAGAATGATGTGTAGCTGAGCTACTGCCATCAAGACAGCTTTGAGCGGAGTGAAAGATAAAAGAAAGGTATAATCAGAGAAAAGAACTATAATTTTCCAGAACAGATGGAGAGATTGAGAAAGGACTATTTAACAAGACAAAGGAGCACTCCTCTTCAGTGCCTGGCATACATGTTCATGCACAAACATTAGCTCCTTGGGAGAAGGCTCTTCCTGGCATAGCTCCTGGCAGATGGGCAAGGGCAGGAACCATCTTATGGCAGAGCAGACTTGCACACCGTTGCCACCACATCTTGTCTTTCCCAATGCCAACACTCAGAGGAGCACACCCATTGTGTGCTTCCTCACTCCTTCCTCAGCCATTTCCCACTAAAGCAGGAAGATTCTCCCATCATATCAGCACAAGGTCATGTTATCTCCTTCTCTGGCAGACTGTCTGATTCTTGCTTGTGCTGTTAAACTATGAGCAACCCTGCTGAGGCTCCTGCACCCACAAATATCATATCTGACTGGTCTTTCTACTGGCCACTTACTCATTTCTTTGTTATCCATGTTGCCTGAAAAGGTGAGCTGCTGCACCTTTTCCTTCCCACAGTGTGAATATACGTAGATGGTGATTTTAAGTTGGGTGTGATTATGAAGAACTTTCTTACAAAAACTCTTTTAGATCCTTCTAAGTGTGCCATTAAATTATCTAAATGCCAGTCTGTGCTGAGATGATTTGTCAGTTTTGTTCAGATGCTTTTCTTTTAAACAAATGGGTTAAGATTGTCTTATGTGTTTTAGTAAACTGTAAAGGAATAGAAATGCACAGATGACGAAAGACCAGTTAGAATAGACTGGAGTATGGATCAAATTAATTTTCCAGCACTGATCCTGGCTACCACAATAGTGGTCGAATTATAGTGGAGTTAGTATTTATGAAAAATACTCCCAAACCAGAGTTCTTTACCTTTACATAATAGTTCCTAATGTAAATAAAATAGCGTAAGATGGGGATGGCAAATGAGACAAAAAGGGCTACCTCAATGGTGTTCTGTGAATACTTTTAGATGGGCAAAATTCATATTTTTTTCATACTGAGTGAATTTTCATGTGCTAAAAATGACTGCAAGTATCTTACAGGACTATGAAAATGTACATTTGAAGAAGCAGATCCACATTTCATTGTACAAGATATTTTCCAGCAGTTGGAAGGGAGGAATGCAGGCTGAAGTGGATGGAAACTTGAGTAAAGACAATCAAATCACGGCAGTTTATGAGCTTGTCCTGTATTACCTTGTTCCTAGAACATATGTTTCTCATCCTATTTTAAAAGTAGATCATACCTATGACTGTAAGTTGATGTTTTCTTTTTTTCAGTTTAGGTAAAAAATATATGAATGTGATCACTTCGTCTGACTCTTGGAATGCAATGGATTTGTTGAAATACATCTCCTGTTTGTCATTCTATAACCAAGGATTGCCATATTCAAATTATGATGCCTGTTTGGCTTTGATGCTGTTATATCTTTCTCCTCTCAAGATTTATTACTGTCATTCTTTCTTATTCCTTGCTGGAATGATTGTTCTATAATATGCCCATTTTCACTCTTGTGTGTCAGCCCAGATAGTACTTCTATCGTTTTTTTATTTTTTTTTTCATATTTGGCAAAAAGAAAAGAGATTCTTTATTAACTGTTATCAACTTATGAAGACTTTTTTTTTTTTTTTTTGCATTTTCCTGTGTAGTAACACCAAAATATTTTCTTGCCAAATTACATGACAAGGAATATCTAATTAAATCTAGGTTCTAGAATTCAGCACTTTTTCTTGGTACTGCAACTGCATAATATTCTCATTTTTTACTCCTTGCTTTCATATATGAAGTAGGTTGTTCCCTTAAATAGACCTCAAAAAAATCAATTGGAACAACTTGGCCAGTGACACTCCAATATTTATTTAATGTTCTCTGTGAGTCTTACAATCTTTAGAAGGCCAGTATAAATCAGACTGGCAAAAGGTGTAGTGAATTGATCTGTTATAAAAATGAAGCATCCAGTACTGTGTGGATAGTGCACCACAACCAGCTGGCTTCCAAATACAGCCATTAGGTCTTCAGTTACCAGACTCTTCTTAAGCACCGATTCCTATCCTTTCATATTTTGCTACTTTTGCTTATTACGTGGACAACTGTGACTGAAAGCAGGAAGCAGGATGGTAAAGGCAGTATGAAAAGCTTGGGTGATAACTTTGAAGAGAAATGATATCAATACATCATACTTGGCCATGTCCTAGCACTTTAGGCTGAGAGGCAGAGGTTAGTTTCTGGTAGATCCAGCTGTCTGTGATTCAGCTGCCCATTTTAGTTCCACAGCCATCACCTCCAAAGTTATTCTACCACTGTTCCACCTGGCCCTTACTCCATAGTTACCTGCATCATCCTTGAACCATCACATGTACCAGTAAACCACATTTTCCTTCACTAAGTTTTCTCCCACGTCCCAGATCCAGCCTATTCCTACATCAAGCCTGTCTACTTCCATTCCCATACCCAGTGTTGAAAGATGCTTTATTCCTTCTGTGAAACCTTCCCTGCTTCACTACAAACACTCTGTGACCTGCCTGTGTCAGACAGCCATTTATCTGGCTTCCCTAAAGGAGGCTGAAAATCTCTCCCTCAGTTTACACTCTCTGCTTATACAGAGAGACTCTGCTTATACAGTTGACACTGTATTTATTGCAAGGTCAGAAACAGCAACAAAAAACCTGGAAAAGACAGCAACTTGCAGGGGACTCAATATTTGGCTTTTCTGGGATTAACAAAAAGGAATTCCACAGAAGCCACCTCCTTCTTCCTGTAGTCTACATGTCTTGAAGAAATGTAGGGAGGCATTGAAATATTCTGGCACTGATCTGGTAAAATCTCACCAAATTGCTTGCTGGCACAAGGGATCCTTGTACATCACTCACATTGTCTTCTCTTTACAGTGTACCTGACATAGGAAGGTAAAGAATAACACGAAGCCTTACTCTTTGCATTGAGTTTAGTCTTTCCATTTAATTACTTGTAACCATACCAAATGGTCTAATTTCATTTTTTTTTTTAATCTGGTGAAATAAACAGGTATTAATCACCTCCTGCTGGTAGCTAACAGTGCATCTATATCTTTTCTTGTCTTTGATTCTCTCACATGACACAGTGTATTTGAGGGGTATGCAAATGTAAAATCTGGGACATGATGCTAAGCAGATATTGTCATTAAATTAAAAAAAAATATAGATGCACAATCAAAATGTGGTAAATATAATTCAAATTTAGCCTTCAGAGTTCTGTTTTTTCTTATCTAGAAAGCCAAGGGATTAATTGCATTCTCCAAGGTAGATATTTTTTTTCAAAACTGGCCCAAGTGAATCTTTACTGTGAAATAATTTCTACTGAATTTAATCCTATAGGCTTTCCCATTTGGTTAGAAGGACATAGTCTCATGGTCACAATTATTTTAATATGACTTTACTCTTCCAGAACTATATGTCATCGAATATGTTATTGCACTGGTAAGAGACTACCTTTTTCATGATACTCTCATTTTTATAGCTCCTGCTCTGGCACATCTCTGAAAAATACATATTTGAGTGTTAGCTTAAGACTTGACTTAAGCCAACACTCAAACATTTAATCTAATATTTACCATAATTTCTTGACTTACCTTAAAATCTTGTTTCCAAATAAGGTGTTTGCTTAACTCACTGCTTGTTCTGATCATGCATGAGGTTTTGATTTCTCAGTCACCCTTACGAGAACTTATGTGCATAGCTTCACTGGTACCAGTGTAAGGGCACACAGATTGCAAAATACTGAATATTTTCAGAGCCTAAAGTTCTAATAAAAAGTTACCTTTTTCTTCAAAACTTTTTCTACTTATGAAATGGATAATTATAGTAAGTTCTAAATACAGCTACAAGAGTGCATTTCATACCTAAAAACATCACTGTAGATATCAGCTGAGCTAAATATAGTCACAGCTTTTCAGTTACTTCAGTGCTTATGTCTCTTCTACCTGTTTGTTACAGGTGAAACTGAAATTTTACATTGATTTTCTGTGATGATTCTGTTTCTGTTGTATAAGATGACTGTTATGATCTTCCCTGTAGTACTTAATAGAAGGTGTCACTGATCAAAAGCTATGACCTGCCTGTATCATGCCAAGTTAGAATGTCCTTATCCTGCATAATTCTTGTGAAACTTTCTACCTGCATTTACTGTAGTTGGATAATGAGACATCACTTGATGTGAAGACTGAACCTTCTATTCCTTTCTTCAGGTCTTTTTAGTAACATTTTGACCTTATATTGAAATATAATATTCCTGTATAAGCCTCTTTTCATATTTTTCCTGATTTATGTTGGTAAAATGAGTTAGTGCATGGTATGAAAAATGTGGGATATAGAGTCACAGAATCATAGTTACGGTTGGAAAGGACCTCAAGATCATCAAGTTCCATCCCCCCTGATATGGGCAAGGACACGGCTCTGTCCAACTTGGCCTTGAACACCACCAGGGATGGAGCATTCACAACTTCCCTGGGCAACCCATTCCAGTGCCTCACCA
>JASSUY010049181.1:6923-26328 GCA_032466535.1 Forpus xanthops
TCTGTATATAAATTAGTTGAGTTTAATTGAAATCTTTCAGAACTTGACTTTAGCATAGTTCACTGCTTTTACCTTCAGTTTATTAAATTTTCACGTCTTTCATGCATTTCTATGCATTTAGCTTTCCAGTAAATGGCCACAGTACAGTAGTTTCCCAGCAGTGATGTAATACTACAGAAATAGTCCAAGCCGAGTTCACTTCAAAGTGTTACATTTTTGTCTTTGTTTCTTGCTTTTTATTTATTTTTTCCTGCAGAAAAGCATTCCAGGCTGTTTAAAGTTTCTATAATAGGAAATATATACAGAATATTACTGTTTATAAACAGCAGTAACTTTGTAAGTGACCCAATGCCTTACTCATTGGGTGTGATCGTAAAACTGTCAGTATTCCTGCAGATTTTTTAATATAATCAAGCATTTTTTACTAAAATGTCTTTTTTTCTGGTCCTCATTTTAAATGAAGACCTAGATTAAAGCTAATTGCTTGAAACTCCCCAATAAAACAAAAAGCAACACACCTACATCTTTCTCAAGAAGAAATGAACGCACTGAGTAAGCTCAAGGCTTTGTGTCTGCTTGGAAGCTGGCAGAAAACACTTGTGCTGTTACTTTGTGCAGGACTATGTAGTTAAATTAAGGTACAGGAATAACACATCTTTATTTACCAGAGTTTTGTTTTACTTTCTGCTGGACTCTGCTTAAAAGACAGAAGTTTTCAGCATTTATATATCAATTGAATAGAATTACATCAGTATTTTAAGTGACTTTCACTGCTTTTTTTCAGCCACAACCTGTCCTTCTCTAAACCACCCTTCACATTGCACTTTGCCTGTATACCTCTTTTATCAGACTCTAATTTTTAATTTTATTGTTACACAGAGTTGTGTAAATAGTTAAAGTTTGGTTTTGGTTTTGTGTAAAATTATAAACTGAACCCTGTTTATTGCAAAACTTCCTCTGAAATGGGCAGAGACAGTTGTATCTAATGCCAAGAAAATGCCTGCTTTGGCTCAAGACTTTATTGTAAGCCATTCTTGAGCCAAGGACATTTTGAGGACTAGATCCAAGTCAGTATGGAGATGGCAGTGTATAATATTTTGTCAAAGATGGAAACTTAGGACTTGAATTCACTTTATAATTATTTAGTGCATATAACTTGTCAATGAGTTAGGGTTTGTTTTCATTTTAAAAATGCCCCAACAGAAGAGAGAGACAAGAAAGAATCTGAAATACTGTGAATGAACTTATATTATATTCCTGAAAAAAATATTTGTAATGGCAGTTACCACCTTCTGCTATTTTTTATAATCCTGTTTTACTCAGCCCATCTCCCATTTCCAAAAATTCATTTTCACCTAGAAAACCTAAGTTTCATAAAAAATTGTGAAATACTTCTTTGCTGAGTCTCCTAGCAATGATTATTCTGTAGAATAGCTCTCAAGTAATTTTAAAATTTTTTCCTTGAAACAATTTATTTAGTTTTATACTTATATATTTTTTATACATATATATATTTTATACAAGTGGACTTCTTAAGTTTTTATGTGTTCTTTTTTTAATGGGAAAAACAAATATAGATAGCTAAGAAAAGAACTGACATGCAAACCTCATTATTAGGTGATTTCTTCTGGGTTTAAGTAGAAAGATTTTGATTACAGCTCTTTTGTGGTGCTGTTCTGTATGCATTATTGTAAGTTTAAATTCATACTAAATTTTGGCCATTGTACCGTGAATTTGGATGAAGTTCTGTGTTGTTTCTCACTGGGAATCAAATTACAGTCTTGGTTTTGTTGTGCTTAATCCAAAGAGGAAGTGAAAGAGATGACTTTTGGTTTCAGCATTTTTGTAAGGCAACTCACCTGAGAATTCAGATCTGGAAATCTAATACTGAGTCATCTACCCATCTGCCTTTTTACCTGCAGAAATATACATTGGTACCATTCTACCACAATGAATCAAGAAAGTATACCTATCTGGAAGTATAAACTGTATATACATTATGTGTAATACCCAGGCCTCCTTTTTGTACCTTCTGGGTTTTTATGCAGGATGTTATCTGTCTGATTCCCTGTGTTTGAATCTGGTAATCTCACAGTCTGGTGTTTTCTGCAAGTGTTCTAATATCTTCTGTGTTCCTATTAATCAAATGCACTTGGGAAGTACATCCATTTATCATGTATGAGTGTCCCTAAAGAATAGGAACCATATTTGTCATATGACAGTAATGACAAAATCTTAAAATATTCTCTGTTTTTTTGAGATGAACACCACACATATTATCAAAACCTGTTTGTGGAATGGAAATAATATCACCTCCACGTTGAACCTTACTACCTTTTTTATTGTATATGGTGGCTTTTATCTAGTTTTTGACTGTCTCAGCAACATGTATGCTTCTTGTAGGAGGTACTGTAATGTAAGGATTTTTAGGCAGCTGAATAACATATTATCTAAGGAACTCAGCACTGTCAATATAAATACATATCTTGAACCCAGTTTTCTCTGGTTGCTTTACAGTAACAACCACTAGCTAGTGTAAAGTAGTTGTAGTGTCCATTAAAACATTTATTTGCATTTATGAGAGTATTTTATCCTGTCTACCTAAAATGTGACCCTGTATCTGCATGAACATGCTTTTATGCCACTTTTAAAATACTTGCTGGAAGCCAGATGCAGCTAGATATCCTGCTTCTAGGATTGTGTTTTATATGAAATAGCAGAACATGCTACAAAAAATATTAAAAATTAAAACAGCCCCAGCGTTTGTTTCATTACACAATTTTGCTTCTGATCAAATTGTCAAATTGCAGTTAATGAAATGCTAGCATGTGCTAGCTAAAATTAAGTGTGAAAGCACTGTCAATTGAGTAGTATCATTGTAAATGCTTCTCCTTTTAAGTTAATTACACTACCTTTAGGACTTTAAAAATCATGAGAGAAATCTGTTTTACAGAATTGTTAGTATCCATTCTCTTTTTTATTCAGAAATAAAAGAACATAGCAACATGTTATTCTGTGAGTTATCTAGCTGTCTTTAAAGCAAGTTCCTACTTAGTGCTTTTCTAGACCTCTGGAGAGTTTTGAACTCATTAGCGTAATAAAATGAACACTTTTTTTACAATATTAAAAGAAATAAAAAGTTTATTTAGCTGGATCTGTCCTATACACTGTGAAATAATTTAAGCTCATAACAAAATTTAGCTCAGTGAAGTGTGACATTAAACACCCTTCAGCTGATTGATCATTTGACCTTTCCTAAAAGTACAAGAGTTCTCTTCATGCTCTATTTGCCTTTCATATATAAAGCCTCAGTGAGCTGCTTAAAATATAGCTGTCAGTTCTTTTGTACATAAAGTTATTAATATTCAAAAAGTTTTGTCTTTTAACCCAGTTGAGATGGGCTGATGAAGCTACCTGAAGCTGAGCATAATGATGACTGTTGTTTGCGCAAACCATTGGTATAGAGAAAATGTCAACCCAATAGAAAAAGAATGATTTTCATATTGTATTAGCATTTTCTAGCCCTTCATTTGCTGGTTGGAAAGAAAGTTTATACAGTAAGTCATGCTCAGTCTTTTATTTCCTTTTTTCAGCTATTTTTTTTTTTTTTTCATATCCAAATCAAAGTTTTCTAAAAATGTTCTGATTGCTATTTGAATTTTTCTCATTATGTACATGGGATGTACACCCCAAGAGGTGCATTTTTACTCTTGTATTAAAGGCATAAAGAATATAGATACCCTAAGAGGATTTACTGTTTAGCTCCGTTCATCTTAAAATGGTTAACACAATTCTGATTTCAGTTGAATGCAAAATTTCAAGAAAATCAGAACTTTTGAAATTCAAGAACTAGAGCACATCAGTGAAACAAATGTAATCTTGTATTTCATTTTATCACAAATATGAGCATAATTTATTCATTTTCAGTTTAATAGCACAAAAGATGAGTATTCTACCAGCACACCCATTCAAGCACATGGAAATATTTATGCACTATCCAATTTCAATGAACTGTCTACAAATTAATAAGCATTAATGTAGTCCAAAATTTATCAGAAAGCATGTGCTTTTACCAGAAGATCTCAATCTATTTTACTTGTAATTTGATTCTTTTTTACAAGTAAATTATAAATTAATTATTTGACAGCATGCTAAGAAAGATAAAGTATTTTCATTTCACTTAGGTAGAACATCTAGGAGTTCATGTTAACCATGTTCCTGTTTGCACATTCGTACGGCTAGCAGAGTATATGCCCTCAGAAATAGAAATTGAACTATACCATTAAGACTCACCGAACAGAAACAGCATTATCCCTAGCTCAAAAAATTACCTTTCTGTGAATGGGAGGATTTATTACTCAGATGTTGTTGCTGACGAGGAATCACAAAACGAAAAGCTAAATCCCCAGCAAAGCCACAGGACACCTCCTAATACAAACAGAAGCAACCACAACTTGGAGGGTAAATAACACATATGAGACAGCACACAGTATTATGATTTCAACACCCAACTTTATGTTTAATGTCTTGTCATGACATATGTTTTAGCTTGTAGAAAACCATTTATAAGCAGCAGAAATACATTCTAATGCAATATATAAAAAGACAAAGTGAGTTCTCAACTATGAAACCGCCAACTAAAAACAATTATGATAAATAACCTGAGAAAAAGTCCTGGAGTGAACTCTTGGCCCTAGTCTCAGACAGTGGCAGAACTCCCATTGACGTCAGTAGAGAATGATTTTACTTCGGCTCTTTGGCCTGCCTGATGGGAGGAGCATCACCAGATGCAACTTTCAGTTGTCATATCACATGTCACTTAAAACATCTGTAGCAAGTACTGTTTTATGCGCAGCTCATTTCAAAGGACATCTGATGTGGAATACTAAGAGTTCTCCTGTCATCGGGTATGGTTTCCCTTTGGTGAGAGATTTCTTTCTTGGTGAGTACTAAAATTCTTCATCTTTGCTGGAATAAATTCCTGTCCCATGATTTTTCATTCACATTCCAGTTCTTTTGCCAAAATATGATTTATTTGGGATTTGTGGAAGCAGGAATTCTGAGGAGTTTTAGAGTTGATGCCTCACAATCAAGCCTCCTGCTCACCTCACATGTCTCAGGCAGCCATTGCCTCCTGCACACAATATGCTATTTCTTCCAATATTTCTAGAAGCATGGAAAGCTAGATAAAGCAGGCAGCTGTCAAGCACAAAAACACTCTGAAACCTTTCCATAAGGAAACTAGCTTTTTAAAGGCTATGCCAAGACAATTTATGCAAAGGATTCTGGGAAGATCTTTACATACTCTCTTTTTTACTACTCTCTGTTTTTCCATTTTTGTTTAACAAACTTTTCATTCATAGACCCTCTTTTCCAACCTTTTGCTATACTACTCACTGTATTATTTTGTATTTACCTTTATTTTTTTATTACATTTGTTGTTTTTTCTGACATTTTTTTGTTTTGCGGTTGACTTCTATCAGGCCACTGACAGTCATTGAAAGTTGCTCTGCTTCCATTTCTGCAACCACCTCCACAGGGCATTTGCCACCATCCATGAGTCCGTATAGAGACAAAGTACTGGCCACTTTTCTCATTCAGCAATGTCCAAGGCCAGCTGGATGGCTTTCACCTTGGCAAACTGACTCGATGTACCCTCTCCTTCAGCAGTTTCTGCAGCTTGTTGAGGACTCCGTACTACTGCCTTCCATCTCTGATTCTTTCCCACAGTACAGCAGGACTCACCAGTAAACCAGGCATATTGCTTTTCACTTTCTGACAGTTTATTATATGGTGAGGCCTCTTCAGCACGCATCACCTCCTCTTCTGGTAACATTCCAAAGTCTTTGCCCTCTGGCCAGTCTGTGATGACTTCTAGAATTCCTGGAAGACTGGGATATCCTATTTAAGCTCATTGTGTAATTACTGCAGCTCACTTACGCCATGGAGTATCAGTTACATGATGTGTAGAGGAGACTCTACCTTTGAACATCCAGCCCAGGACAGGCAACTAGGGTGCCAGGAGGAGCTGTGCTTCAGTGCCCATCACTTCTGAAGCAGCTAGAACTCCTTCATAGGCTGCCAGTATCACTTTTTCAGTTGGGGTATAACTGGCCTCAGATCTTCTGTATCTCTGACTCCAAAAGCTGACGGGTTGACCTCGAGTTTCCCCTGGAGCTTTCTGCCAGAGGGTCCAGGTAGGACCATTCTCTCCAGCTGCAGAGTAGAGCACATTTTTAACATCTGGCCCAGTCATGAATGGTCCCAGGGCTACTGCATGAACCACCTCTTGTTTAATTTGCTCAAAGATTTGTTGTTGCTCAGGGCCTCATTTAAAATCATTCTTCTTCTGGGTCACATGATAGAGAGGGCTTACAATCAAACTGTAATTCAGAAAGTGCATTCTCCAGAACCCCACAACACCCAAGAAAGCTTGTGTTTCTTTCTTATTAGTTGGTGGTGACGTTGCTGTTATCTTGTTGATCACATATGTGGGGATCTGGTGACGTCCATCTTGCCATTTTATTCTCAAAAATTGAATGTCCTGTGGAGGCCTCTTGACCTTACTCCATTCTATGACAAAAACAGCTTTCAGCAGGATTTGAATTATTTTCCTCCCTTTCTCAAAGACTTCTGCGGTATCGGCACACACAATAATGTCATCAATGTATTGCAGGTATTCTGGAGCTTGCCTCTGTTCCAGTGCAGCCTGGAACAGTCCATGGCAGATGGTAGGGCTGTGTTTCCACCCTGGGGCAGTCGTTTCCAAGTGTACTGGATGCCCCTCCAAGTAAAAGCGAACTGTGGCCTGCACACTGCTGCCAAGAGAGTTGAGAAAATGCGTTGGCAATATCAGTAGTGGCATACCACTTGGCTGCCTTTAACTCCAGTTCATACTGAAGTTCTAGCATGGCCAGTATGGCAGCACTCAAGGATCGTGTGACTTCATTTAGGCCACGACAGTCTACAATTAATTTCCACTCTTAGACTTTTACACTTGGCCACATAGGGCTATTAAAGGGTGAGCGGGTCCTACTGATCACTCTTTGATTCTCTAATCTACGAGTCAGCTTATGGATGGGAATCAAGGAGCCTCAGTTGGGGTGAAATTGCTGCAAGTGCACTGTTGTGGTCACTACTGGTATTTGTTGTTCTTTGACATTCAATAGCCCAATAACCAAAGGATCCTCTGAGAGACCAGGCAAGGTGGACTGCTGCTCAATTTCCTCTGTCTCCAAAGCAGAAATGCCAAAACCCCATCAGTACACTTTTGGGTCTTTGAAGTACCCTCTCCTGAGGTAATCTATGCCAAGGATGCATGGAGCCTCTGGACCAGTCACAATGGGGTGTTTTTGCCATTCCCTCCCAGTCAGGCTGATTTCAGCCTGCAGTACAGTCAACACTTGGGATCCTCCTGTTACTCCAGAAATATAAATGGGTTCCACCCCTTGACAGCTTGATGGCATCAGGGTATACTGTGCACCGGTGTCTACTAGAGCCTTATACTTCTGTGGGACTGATGTGCCAGGCCAACAGATCCACACAGTCCAGTAAATCCTATTGTCCCCTACCTCCACCTGGCTGGAGGCAGGGCCCCTCTAATAGTCATTGCATTGGTCACTCACATCTTGTTGACAGGAATTATTCCTTATCACAGAAGCTGAAGTAAAATCAGCTCTTCCACTCCATCTGGGAACCTGCTCACCAGAGACTGAAGCCGCAGCCTTAATGGGGTGATCAGCCTTGTCCTTTGTTTTCCTCTTCAATTCATGCACCTTTTCCTCCAAAACTGAAGTAGGTTTTCCATCCCACTTTGTCATATCTTCTCCGTGATCCTGCAGGTAAAACCATAGGGTGGCCCGTGATGTATACCTTCTATATCTTCTCTCTTGAACAGTAGGACGCTTTTTGTTAATAGCTGAGACATCTGCTGGTTCATGTGAGAAGCTGGATAGACCATCTCTCAATTGTTTGAGGTCCTGAGACAGTTTTTCCACAGCTGAGATGATGGAGGGTGTGAGATTGTCTTCAAACTCTCAGAGTTTATGAATAATTTCATCCACTGTTGGTGGTATTATGTCATTCCAGGTTACTGTTGCCAATGAGTTGGCATATGACAGGGATGCATTCCGTGTAAATTTCCGCCACATGGGTCATGTACATTCAACTTCATCTGGATCTATGGGTATATCCCCATTATTTAGCTTAATATTATAGATCATCTCTACAATGACTGATTCCCTCAGATATTGGATGCCTTTCTCTAGAGTAGTCCACTTGGCCTAATGACTCATAACATCGTCCTTGTATGGAATAACATCATCCTTGTATGGAAAACTATCTTTCATAGCTGCCAAGAGCTGCCTCCAAAGGCTGAGGGGCCATTTCTCTCTTGCAATTGCTTTGTCAATTCCCCCTTCCTAGAAAATGATCCCAGCTGCTTGGCTTCACTAGTTTCTAATTCATGACCATCAGCCCCATTGTACCAGCACTGGAGCAACTAGATGATAATGTACTCCTCTGGCTGACGGGTAAAGTCGTTTTGCATATTCCGTGACTCAGTTGAGGTCTGAGATCTGGAAGTCACCTCTTCTTCTTCATCATCATGTGATGATGACTCCTGGTCAGATGCTGTCTCAGGTGGTGAGTACGATGTTTCTTCATCTTGTTTTGACTTTCTTGCCTCTTTTTTGCTTTTCTTCTGTTGTACAGGGGCAACCGGTATTGGTACGAGTTGGTCTTCTGGTTTAGTTGCAGCAATTATCACTGTGTTTTGGGTAGCTGCTTGTCACTGGGGTTTGAGTAGTGGCTGTACTTGTTGCTGGTGGTGGTGTAGCTGCTGTAGTTGGAGCAGGAGTATCTGCACTGTCCGTTACAGTTGAAGTTTGAGTAGCTGCTGTACTTGTCCCTGGGAGTGGTGTAGCTGTTATGCTTGGAGCTGGAGTAGCTGCACTATCTATTACTCCGCCCTCAGGTACAGGGACATTATTTTCCTTTTGAAGGTGCTGGATGATGTTACATAGGGCTCTGTAAGCATAAACCAAGCCCCAGCACGTTGCCATGATTTGTCCATC
The DNA here is from genome assembly GCA_032466535.1 of Forpus xanthops. Lineage (NCBI taxonomy): Eukaryota > Metazoa > Chordata > Aves > Psittaciformes > Psittacidae > Forpus > Forpus xanthops. The sequence continues at coordinate 15,998 of JASSUY010049181.1, forward strand.
TCTGGTGTGACAAGAATGACAACACACCTCCTTTAAGTGTTTTACTAATATTTCTGTATTTTGCATTTGTTCATTGGTGAAGTTCCAAAGCACTGGAGGGGCCCACTGACCTAGATACTTGCCCATATTATCCCACACACCCTGCCACTCATGACTATCCAGCCTCGAGGAAAATCTCTTGGACCTCTTATATCATCGTTTAACCCTAGACAAGGCCCAAACCAGACTGCATAATTCTCGGGACCAGACGAAATGGAAATGATCATGAGTAAAGCACACTTGGTATGCGTGCCAACATGGTAATCTCCATCACAAACAGCAGGCAGGTCTCAAGGGTATCTAAAAACCGTTCAAAAGCTTCAAAATTCTCAAACGATGCTGTAAAAGGTCTGGTGGGGAGGCTGGCAACATAAAAGAATGTCTCCTTCACAGGTTGACCATCCGAGGAGGTGGAAAAAGACGTGTAATTGCTAAACACTTTGATTATATGTCTCCCAAAGTATAGTTGGTGACCACACTGGAAACAAAAACCAGGTCAGTTTCATGATCACTGAGTCTACTGTATTACAAGACAGTGCAATAGAGTAAAATGAAACAAGAACCTTAACCCAAAACCCACTTCTGAAAAATAGTATGATAAGAAATACCAGCTGTAAATAAAGTATCATATGCTGAACCTGTGAGAACCAGAGCAACAAATTTGAGAGCAAATAAATCAGCATTGTGACAAGTGTTTATTAATCCTGTCATTATCTCAACACTTCATGCCCCACGTTGAGAGCCAAAAAGAACTGTTGGTTTCAGGCGTAAATCAGTCTGCCCACCCACTCACTCCTTCAACCTTCTTCCCCCCCACTTCGGGGGGTGGGGGGAATGGGGAGAAGAACCAAAAAAAATGCAACTCCCATGAGTTGAGACTGAGATAAGAACAGTTCAGTAACTAAGGTATAACACAAATCACTGTTGTTACCACCAATAACAACAATTATGGAAATAAAAGGGAAGAGGACACAGTTGCTCACCACTCAACGACCGATCTGTGAGCTGAACTCTTCCGGGTTCCTGCCCCCAGTTTTATATCCTGGACATGATGTTCTTTGGTATAGAATACCTCTTTGGTCAGTCTGGGTGAGGTGCCCTATTTCTGTTTCCTCCTGGCTTCCCCTCCTCCCCGGCAGAGCATGAGACTCAGACAGTCCTTGGTCAAAACAAAACATTCTAAACTGTAACTATAAACATCAGTGTTGTCAGTCCTGTTCCCAGGTTGAAAGCTGGAAACACAGCACTGCACCAACTACTATGAAAGAGAAAAATGACTGCTGTTACTGAACTCAAGACAGACTCTTACTCGTGTCTGAAGATGGCCAGATGCTCTTTCGAAATACAAGGTATATTTTACAGAATATAAAGAGCCTCCATTAAAATGGCTTCCTTGAAGTCCAGTAAGCTCAAATAGCTTGCTCTTCCTTGATCATTTATTTCTAGTGCATTTGAGGAAGATTTTGCATGGATTTTTCAGTGAGCAAATGCTGAAATATATAAAACCCTAAACCAACATCTTGATAAGAACACCAATTATTTGGAAAGAGATGACACAGCTAGTATTCCTCAGATTTTAAACTAGGAGTTATACTATGCATTTGAATGGTAATGCACACAGTCAATGCACAATCCAGTAGAATAAATTTAAAGCACAAAACTATTTTAATCATCAATTTTAGTGGTATTATTGAATGAAATGTATCTTACATGGGAATCAAAATATACTAAAAATATTTTCTGAGGAAAACAAACAAAAAAAAAGGAACAAAAACTCCAAAATAAAGCACTAAAAATTCTGTAACAATAACCATCTTTTCCAAGATCTCTTATAATGTATTTTTGAAAGAGCTTCACCTTCATCATTTTCATGTGTTGCCAGTTACAGCTCTAACAGTATGTCCCTTCAAAGGTTCCCCATTTCAGATCTGAACAAAAATACATTGATTTTATCAATGCATAAGTGTTTAGCTTCAGCTTTTATGTGTGCATTTGGCTATGAAATATTTCTTGCAACTCACAGCATTCAGAAATGAAACCCAGTGACTTACCATGTGCTAGAAAGTTATTGCTATATACTGTAAGAAGTGCTCTCCCTGATGCCTGAAGCGTAAGCTGTCTATATGGCATGGGAGGCTAAAATGGGGTCTGACCCATTATGCTTAGAAGAGAGTGGGAAGAGTGCTGGAGAGCAAGAGCAAACTCTCATTTAGTTTCACTACATCCTTATATTAGGAAGAGTACCATGGAGTCACTCTGGTGGGAAAGGCCTCCAGGAGGTCTCTGGTCCTACCTTCTACCCAAACAAAGGCAACTCTGGGATCAAGCAACTGATCAGACTGTTTAAGATTTTCCCTAGTCAGATCTTTAAAATCATGAAGAACAGAGTCTGCATAACATTAATGGTCAACTTGCTCCATTATTTTATTATTCTGCCTAGGAGGGATTTGTTTTCCTCATATCCAAGCTATATAAAATCTTGTTGGTATGCAAGTAGCTTAAAATAGTGCTTGAATAGAAGCAAGTCAAATAAAAAAGTGGAAAACTGCAATCATTCATAATGCACCAGAGAGCCAAGTAAATTGCAACTGTTTAAAACAAATACTGGAAGTACACTGTCAACAAACATCCCATTCAAAACCATACATTGCAATCCTTAGGAAGGATCCTACTACAACTTCTGATGTCTGCTTTTCTTCAGAATTAGGTGGTACTTTCTATGATCTGAAGTCTTCCTGAGCATTGCCATTCAAATGCATGATATAACTCCTAGTTTAAAATCTGAGGAATACCAGCTGTGTCATCTCTTTCCAAATAATTTGTGTTCCTATCAAGATGTTGGTTTAGGGCTTTATTTATTTCAGCATTTGCTCACTGAATGATTGCTCATTTCCTATGATCTGAGGTACTTCCTCTCTGAAGTCTCAGAATGTCTTTGGAATTTGAAACTAATCTAGTTTACTAATTTGAAGGTGTTAGTCTCTTAGTTAGTCTCTGACTTGCTAGTGAGCAGCTAACTCCTTGATTCAGTGGTGCTCTGTCCTTTGGTGATTCATTGGAAAGATTCTGTATTGTACTTTATTCTGTTATCAACCTATGTTTTGGTGAATACTTGATGCAATCACCTAAATAGGAGAAATGTTTTTTTCTCAGTCTCTTATCTAAGATCACATATAATGGTAACTCAGCTCATTAGAGTATTTTCCAGCCCCTTTCTCCAGTGCATATTATAATCAAAACAATACTTTTTAAAGACGTGCTGAGGTTGTGGTATATTTGCAAGCGTTAATATAGCATAGTTATGTTTAGTAATGTATTCATTCATATTTCATAGATACAAATGAATTGGACCCCTTTGGAGAAAAGAGTTCAGTAAATACTCTTCCACCAGTTTGTGTCCAGGCTATCTAAACATTAAGTACAAAGCCATGAACATAAACCATAGAAGTAGTGTTATTGTTGCAGTCATGTTATTTTATTCAGCAAAAAAATATTTTATTTCTGGAAAAACTTAACATAAAATGAACTGTGTTTCCCACCAGGAAAAATAACTGGCAAGGAGAAAATTACAGGATGACATTTAAAGAGTTGTGTGAGTTCAGAAAAACATAACAAACCTGATTTTTACAATGATGCCAAATTGTCAAAAAAATCAGTACCTACACTATAATACACTTCTGTCAACATTTCCATTATAAATTTTGTCTTTCTAGGTTTTATAGGTCACATATGAAGGCTCACTGACAGTTAAATGGAGTTCAGGCCCTTTATCACATGGCTAATGAAAAGGAACTGTCATTGGCTTTGACAGCTTTAAGGCATAATACCCTAGATGTAGCTTCATGTTTAAAAAAAAAAATACCAAGTGAGACCTGTCCAGTGAATTAGCAAATCAAGGTTCTTGTTGATTTTTTTTATTATAGGGATTTCATCCCTGAAATCTGTTAGTCCAGTCCTAAATGTGTACAGGACTGAAAAATTACATTCATGGGCTTTTAAAAAAGTGTAACTGTATCATGAGGACCAAGTTGTGGATCCACTACTTTCCCTAGAACGTAGTTTCTGGGGAAGATTTTGAGCAATTTTTTAACCTTGAGCAGCTTTACAACTGATTACCGACAGTAAAGAGATTAACAAATATGAGACTTTTCTTGTTGGACATGTGATCATTTCTGCTCTTTGGAAAATCTGACATGCTGAAATATGGCATTTTCTCTGTCTCAGAATAATGGGAGAAATCAGGAGATATATAATTTTTCTAAAATTGAAACATTTTGTTCAGTATAACTTCTAGGTCAAACCTAGAATTTTGAGCTCAGTGGCTTCCAGCTCTTCATCAGTCTGTATGACAGACAGATCAGAGCCTAGAAAACCTAAAAGTCGAGCTAGGGAGCTGTGGAACTTCTGGCTAGAGTCCTATAACCTTGCATGGAGTCTTGGGAGTTTTGGGGTCTAATCGAGCTCCAAGTAAGTTTTCAAGTGCTGATCTCCAAGGAAGAAGGTCTAAAACCCTGAGTTCTTCCTAGCTCATAGGGAAATTCTCAGCCTTCTCTCCAGGTGACTCAAATCCAAATTCTAGAGAAAATATGTTCTTCTTTACCATAAAAGTTCCCAGAGATTTTCCCAAGACTATAACCCATTTCTGCAAAATAAAAGCAAAATTCGCTGTAGCCGAATTCTGGATAAGACTGCAAGAAATGGTATTGAACTTGGAAATATGTTACAAAATTCAGCAAGTCTGAGTGGTATTATCAGAATAGTGGTAATATTTCATTTTTTGGGAAAAGATAATTTTTTTGAGAAATACTTAAACAGGTTTTCCACTTTCAGTTACATTTAAGTTTAATATCCTAAAATAATGAAAGTTCAATAAGAATAATCTCTAAAGCAGAATGGCCGCCTTTAAGTTATCCACCCTATACAGCTGCACCAGCAATAATATAGTAGCTTCAGGTTTACACTCATGTAAATTTAAACTTTGTGCTTTTTAAATTTTTTTTTAATATGCATTGACAATTCCTATAATCAACAGGGGGAAAAGAAACCACTGTAAGGAATGGAAGTTTTTGTCACTATAGTTTTGGTATCTCAATTGTAGTTAAAATATGTGACCTTTTCATATTATGTTTAGGAATTCTCTTTATCTATAATGTCTAAAGACTAGAATCTATGGCTAGAAGGTGCCAAATGTGAAAGTATTATTGTTTTTCTATCTCTCAGGAAGATAGAAAACCCAGCAAACAAAAAACAAACAAAACCGAAGAAAAACAAGTCCAACAAAGAGCAAACCAACCAACCAACCAACCAACCAACCAACTAACCAACCAAAACCAAAACCAAAATTCAATATCCTTAGAATCACAGTTTTTGTCCCAAGGTAGCAAATGCCTCTGACACTTCCTTTCAATCTTGTTGCCAGATTGGCTCTAGAGAGCAAGTTGTGAGGATGGAATTGTTAAATCTCCAGTTATTTTATACATACTGTAGTTTGGTTCTTTAAAATCTGAATTATGGATCGCATTACTTTCTCCTGGAAAATCTCTCAGAAAGGGAGAAGATATTCCAATGACAACATGAGTGCAAATTTATATGGATGATACAGGACCCGAAAGTCTTCATTTAAATTTTATTATCAGAACTATCTGTAGGGAACTAAACACTTTCTTGGTATGCCCCTAAATCTTGGCAATGGCTGAACGTATGAAGTTTAATTCTTCATCCTTGTCTGAACATTACTTTGCTCTCCTATCATTGCACAATACAGGCTTTTATATATATATATATATATATATATATATATATATATATGTACCAAATTAAAAGCAGCTACTTAGTTTGAGTGACATCTTATTTTATAGGTAGTTTTCCACTAAAATCAATACACTAGCCATGCAGTATAAAACACATAGGTGGATTAATACTATGCTTTACCCAAGAAAATGTCTAAATCACAGAGGAAAAATTAATAAAGCAGTATTTACATTAATATTGCAGTCAGTTTTTTGACTCCACTGTCTACTCAGCACTTGATCTCTTCCTTTCCTAGACCTAAGTTGCACCAACAAACTTTCAGAGTACCAAACCAGTGATGATTGCTAGCTATTTTCTCATCTGCTCCTGTTCAGAGATTGGAGGCATTTGTATGCAATTGTTCCTTCCTTTATTCCTCTTCCAGAGCCAGCAGAGAGGGTTGCCTATGCAGATCTGAAATAAAGCCCAGGGCAGAAGAGGACAATACTCCAATTCCTGGTATAGATGTAAGGGAGGAACTGAATAACTGGTCAAACAGTAACTTGCTAGATTCAGAATCATCAAAGATTTCTGATTGCAGTGGTGAGGAGAAAAACCAAATACATCTGGCTTTTAGGAGAGTGGAAAGTCTACTTTTATGCCAAAGCTAGCCCATAAATGTCTGGCTCAGATCCCAGCTTTGTTGGCCCATTATAAGCACTTTTATTTGACCTTTTTATTAATGTCAGTGTTGTTCCGAGCACACACATGTGTTAGATTCTCAAACAGCAAGAAAATTAAAAGAGATGGCTTTGCAAGAACTAAATATACATTAGGTAGCGCTGTCTTAAAGCGCTAGATTGTTGAAGCTAGTGAAAAAGAGGTCATTTTGTGTGTTAATTGTGGATCTTGTGGCTTAGATGCTAAGCAGACAATGAAAGAAAGTTATAGCCTATTTAAAGTGATTACAAGAAACCACAGCATATGATGTAAATTTAAAATCTTACTTTAGAATTCTTTATGTCTGTATTATAGTCTTATTTAAACATGCAGTTCTATTGTTTCTGGTAGTACTATACCTATTTCATATCTCTCATCGTTTACAAAAGTAAGCCTTTTGTGGTTTTTGAAAAGATTATACATAAGATTCAGCGGGCTGTTGAATAAACACAGAGTGACAATGAAAATTGAAGTGTTTATATGATAAATATATGAAAATGTATATAATTTTTAATAGCACTACTGGAAGAAGTTTTTATATACATGAAAATAGATCAAGCTATAAAGGTGAATATACAGATGTATGTGAGATGAGCAGATAAATTCAGTTTGGAATTTTTTGACATCTGGGAAGTAGCCACCCTGAAGTGAATAATGTAGTGTGCATGGATTAAATGAGCATCCTGACACATAAAACACTCTTTTTGTTTAATTTTTCATCCATAGGTCCAAGTCTTCAATAGATGGACAAGCAAAAGGAACTCTGTCTTGGAAATTTTTTACTGCAGAAAAGGATGACTCAGGGATTTGTAGTGGATAGAGTTCAAGCCATTTAATGACATCTGGACCAAGATGGTAGTGACTGCAAGTCAGTACTGACTGCTGTATGTGTATGGGGGCTGAGGTGTATGAATACATATGTGATAGGACTTGGTAGTTGGATGCCAGCTGCTAGTTGACAACAACCTATATAATGCAAAGTAACCTCACACAACCCTCTCCTCAGCAGCCTCCGCTAAAAGGCCAAACATAGAACGGGCACCAAGTTAAACTTTCCACCCCTTGTAGCAGTTACTTAAAACACACATTTCAGTAGGGTGGGTAGTGAGAACAGTGCTTTATTGCTGCCATCCACGTTGTACTGAGTCTGTGGAAAAACTGAAGAATGGAGCTTCCAGCAGGGCCAGCCTGGTACTTCTCATAAACCTCTTACATTCCACTACTGAACTTGCATTTTACTGGAAAATATTAATCACCACTATCAGCTTGCACCTTTACCATGGTTGACAGGGGCTTCTCATATGAGCACAGCTTTGAAATCTACTTTCTTTGGAATCTGGTTAGAGCTAAAGTGCTGCTTAGCATGAGATGCTTCTGTTCAGATGAGAGATTTAATCAACATTGTTTTATTCAGTGCCTGTTAATTTTTCTGTTTAATACGCAGTTAAAGGTGGCTGTCAAAGGCTGAGGGCTGGAGAGGGGTCAGCATCCCTGTGCCCTTCTACCCCAACCATCTCCATCCTTGAGCCCTCAGCAAGGCAGGCTGGGATGGGACAAAGATGATGATGAGAATCAGCCACAGCCTGATCATTGCAAGACACCACCACAGACCCCAGGCCTTGCCAGAAAGGCAGACCTTTGGGCAAGGAGGGAGTCAAGTCCAGAGATAGTAACCAATATCTTCCAGACTCACATAGGAAGTCATGGAAGCCATCCTGTAGACCAAGGTCCTGGTATGGGTTGGTGAGGCACAAGGCCAAGCACAGGCATGCCTGCAGGGTAGCTGCTACAGCATCACCTAGGTCAGGAGCTGGGAGTGAGAGGGCAAGCCTCAGCTCAGCAGTAGCCCTGGGTGAAGAAGAAGCCACTTCCTTCTGGTTCTGTACTTCAAGGCTACCAGCTTCTAAGTTGACACTGGGCCCAGGAAGCCGAACCCCAGGCGCTTGTTGATATTAAGGGTCCTGTCTGTGCTGTGGTATCTTAGTGAAATAAGCAATTTGCAGCACTGAAACAGGTTTGGTTTTGGGTTTTTGTGTTTTAGTTAAGTTACAAGCACTGAGTTATCTTAAAAGGCCTTGCAACTTTTTCAGGTGTTCCCAGAAGGAAACTACTCCACGAGCAATGCTGCTATAAATGTGATTTAAGGATGTAGTATGCACAAAACCAACCTGATTACCTAGTTTGATTTTCTAATTTTGATTTGGTTCTAACCAGCATAACCCATGGCATTTCTTGGTAACCAGCAGTCTATGATTTACACCTTCAGTAATACAATCCCTGGGACTTTTGCAAGACGTAAATTCTCTTGGCCCAGAGGTTGTGGGGTGTATAATGCTCTGATCAAAATCATGGTTCAAATGGGAAAATCTTTGTTATTTATTTCAGAATTCAGTGATCCAGATGGAGATAGTTAGGAAACAGTATAACTGAGACTTTGGTCTGCATAATATATGCAGATCAGTGGCAACTTTTCAGACAGACTGGCATAGATTCCCTCTTTTTTTTTCTGTAATTAAATGAACTCTGTCCCAACATGCACAGACTGGTGAATCATGCCTTTAGCAAAATTGTTGTGCTCCTCTTGACTGTAACTTCTAACTTCAAAATGTAATTTATCTTTTTTTATTAACAGAAATGTCTCCAAAGTTACCAAAGAACACTGAAAATTAAACCTACTAGTCAGTTGACTTTGTCTTCAGACACCAGCACTATGCTCCTTCTTCAACAGCCTCTTGTTCTCCTTGAAAACTCTATATGAGGTTTTTGTTTTCTTCTGTGGATTTCAGGTAGAAGATTTTTATATACATTTTCTTCTGAAATTAACTTATGAGAATAATAAACAGTTTAATTTCAGGGTGTTACAATGTAACTGATATCTGCCATTCATAGCTGCTGCTTTTTTCTAACATTTGCATTTGTTTTCATAAAAAAAAAAAAAAAAAAAACAGTAAAGAAGATCTTACATAACAAACAGGAAGCAGTGAAGGAGTTATGCAATACTGAAGAAGTACACGACATGGTAGTGACAGTTAAGACGCAAAGTGTGCAAAGTTTAATTTGGCTTAGATTAATACCTAAAGTTCTGGTCCCTATTAAAAGTTGGTCTTTAGACAAGAAATTGGACTACATATCTTTCAATAACAGACTGTCTGGTTAGAATTGCACCATGTCCTGTTTCTTGTCACACTGAAAATGTCACAGGATTAGTTTTCCGTATAGAGAACACCTCCTTCCAGCTCCGTGTGATCTTTGTAGGATAACAGGATACTGACTGAGATTGTATTCCAGTGGATGCATACGCACGAGGCAGGCAAGTGTACAGCACATGAATAAAAGGGGTTCATCACCAGCAAATGAACAACAGAAAAGAAAATCTAAGTGCCATGAATTTATGTCATTGCACACCCTGACAGCAGAGTTCATCTCATCATTTCCAGGCAAAGGATAAGTAGTGGTCCAGGAGTGGCAAACAATGATTGAAAATGAAGTTTAGCATTCTGCAAAAAATGTTTTGATAGAATGTGCAAGATCTAATTTACAGGTATTCCACAGACATCGCAATGAAATTGAAATAGCTTTTTGAAATTAAACCTACCTGAAAATGAAGATTATAAATACATATGTTGGAAGAAACTTTCAGAGGTTAGTCTTACTCATTGGTAGATACCTCATGCTTAGGAATTACTCCAAGGTGAAAATATTGGTACTGACTTTAGGCAGATTTCTTTCGCAAGATCACAGAATCACAGAATCATAGAATAGTTAGGGTTGGAAAGGACCTTAAGATCATCTAGTTCCTACTTCCCTGCCAGGGGCAGGGACACCTCACACTAAACCATGCC
>JASSUY010049196.1:0-14100 GCA_032466535.1 Forpus xanthops
CCCCCCAGCTCCCAGAGGGATGGGGAGGAGAGTTGAAAGAATGTAAACTCCTGCAGGTTGAGCTAAGAACAGTCCAGTAACTAAGGTATAACACAAATCACTGCTGCTACCACCAATAATAATATTGATAAGGGAAATAACAAGGCAAAAGACTGATACCCAGCCTGACCATACAGTGACCTAACCCTTCTGGGTAACTGCTCCGAGTTTATATAGTGAGCATGAAGTGCTGTGGCATGGAATACCTCTTCGGTTAGTTTGGGTCAGGTGTCCCTGCTCAGAGTAAACATTTGAGCTGTAACTAAAAACTTTGGTGCTATCAGCACTGTTCCCAGGCCAAAAGTCAAAGCCACAGCACTACGCCAGCTACTAAGAAGGAAAAAAAATATGACTGCAACTGCTGAACCCAGGAAAGTATGGTTTAGTTTTAGGTAGTCCTGCAACAAATTGGACTTCATGATGCTTATGGGTTCCTTCTAACTTTAGATATTCTACAGTCACATGCATCCCTAGGCTTAGATATTACAGCATGTTGCTGGATAGTTCTGTAACCGTAGAACCGAAACAGACTCTGCAACTAGGTAAATAAGTTAAAATTGTGAAGTTTTATTACCTATGCTACTATGTTACTGTTGTATAGTCCCTTCCCAAGAGGTCAATATGGTCTCAGGAGAATGTCTAAAGTAAACAGTCAAAGAATAGGTATTCTTTCAAGATAAAAGATTGTAATTAACTTGACAAGAAAATGAGAAAAAAAAAAACCAAAAAACAATGTAGGTGAAAGGTAATTCTGGCAAGGGGAGATCATGACCTCTAATTCAATACCCACCAACTCAAATTACACCCCAGGCTCAATTTGAAACAATAGAAAAAGCTGGTGCACATGCATAGAAATTAGCATATTATGTGTGTTTGCTATGACCAACCAAAAGTGGAATGTAAAATGTGGTATATGAATGTGCAGTAATTTCAGATACAAATATCTGAATGTTTTGAACAATGGTTATGCATGTTGGGAGGAAAGATATCCTGTGCATCCAGCGCTGTAATAAAGAATGCCTCCCTTCTATCACTACATTGGTGCTACAAGGTTTTCTTGACCAAGGTTTTTGGTAACAGTTCCAGGCCTGAAGATACTTACAGGAAATACACCAGTAGATGCCACTGGAAACAGAATTACTGACAAAAAGAGAAATAAAAAATGGTGGATGCAGTGGGGACACTATCAGATGAAATAATCTCTGCTAGGCTAATATATGCATTACTACTTTGACAGGCTTGCAGTCAAGGTCCGGAATAATAACTCAGATGAACAGAAAATACTCAAGTAAGAAGAGGAAAATTTCTTAGTTCAGGAGACAAATTGGTAGCCAGTAGCTTAACCTGTTCTTCAAATGAACTCTTTTTTTTTTTGTGAACTGTGCTGGTTTAAATGTTTTCGTTTTGGAAATAACTGCAATGTTAATTTCAAAAACCTTTTCCAAATTTATATGTCTTTGTTAAATGTGAGTTTTCATGACAAAGAAAAATATCTTTCTTTTAAAATATACAAATTCTAAGCTAAATATGGCCCTTTAAGATAAACAGAAGTTATATGGCACTGATAAAATATTTTGGAACATAACAATATATTTGTATTGCAGAACACTGTTTCAAAGAGTCTCAAAAATGTTCTAAGTAATAACAGTTAATGTTTTCAAGGGAAAAACATTATAAATATTATGTGAAAAGTCAAATCTCTCTCAATGAGGTATCTTCTAGATATGACCATAGTGATAAAAGTGTGCATTGTCTTCCCTCATTTTTCTGTATATCTGAATTCTCTACCTGAATTTATAAGTTGTTAAAAATTTCAGTGATGCTTCATTGCCCTGAACAAAGAGACATTGTAGGGAGCATAAAAAACTTTGATATCAATGCATATTCTCTTATAAATGAGAAATGGAAGGAACGGAGTATATTTTTTCCAGAACAACTAAGACATACCTCAGATATGAGTCAGACCTTAAGTCAGTTGGTCCCTCAAAAACCAATATGGGTTGTTGGAGTGATTCACAACCTGAATATGATTAGTACATGCCAACAGCTTTATTACGAGAGAGTATTCAAATGCTCTTGGAGAAGCATAAAGGAATTAATTCACAATGTAGTAATATGCTCTGGTTGGAGTACTTGTCATTTTTTTATCTTATTTTTTAGCTTTCAGAAGCCCTCAGATTTTGGTTCTGGACTTAAATGAATGCTCAATTGAGCATTTAATCTTAACTTTTTCAGTTGTTGTTTCTTCTCTACCTGATTGCTATCTAAAGACAGAAACATGGGTAGTTTAAGAGGAGGAGCCACTGGCTTCATAAATTAATAGTTCTGATGCTGGCTGTAAAACAAACCACTCAGAGGTGAAGCAACATCTTCAGGTCTTGCTTATGGCTTTCATTGTCTAAGATACTGCATTTCTAGAAAGAATCCACTTTCCTGGGCCTCTGTGCAGAGAAAATCAAATTTCCCTTTTATTACGAAATATGTCTATGTTTTAATTTACCCTGTGATCTAAAATGCTGGCCTTGAAATAAGTCTGTGACCTGGATCTTGCTAGCTAATGGAATCTTTCTGAACAATTTTTCCTTTACTGAAGATAAATGTTTTAGAGATGACTTGACATGAAAGGACTATTTTAAAAATGAAAAATTATATTTAAATTAAATATTGCTTAATAACTAAAATTATATGCATATCATTAATCTTTATTGTAACCAGATTGTTTTTTGTAGGTCACACCTTTGATTTTTTTTTTTCTTTTGGATAGCTTAAATTTGAAACGTATGGTTCAGCAATGGGTTTGACTGACACAAAGATAAAAAAGCAGTTATATTTATGCAAAATCATGTAAGCATAACATTAAAAATTTTTCATATAATATACTTCCTGAGAGTTTTCACCATCACAATAGACTAAGCAATCTGGGACCTTGAGGCTCTGAAGAAGCAGCTTTTGCTCTTCTGTGTCAGCTACTCAAAATATAGCTCAAGGAGGCCTTCTTTCGCAATTGGACAAGTAGCCCTTGACAGTTCTTCCCTGAGGATTAAATATATAGTCCTGACATGAATACAAAACCTATTGTTATTGCTGTGTTAGTTTAAATGCTGACCTACTCTTATCCCTTAGATTAATGAACACCATTGCTGCACTTTATTTTGTACCTTAATTAAGTAATGATCTCCAGGGGCCAAGTGCTGTGCATATAAAGCTGTTACTGACCTCAGTGGGAAGGAACAGGATGTACTTTTCTGAAGGCAGAAGTGATGATTAAAAACAAGAGGAATTAACAGAGGCATGGGAACCTCAGTTTGATCTTAGTCTGTACACCATTCTCTCTTCATTCTTGCCCTGAATGTCTTTTCAGCAAGAATGGTTAAAGGGAAATCATAATGGCAACTGGAGTTTGCTGTGCTTTCTTCAGTTAACAAAAAATGTCAGCCTTAATTTGCTACTGCTGGTGGTGTAAACCATTTACTACACCAGTAGACGGGAGATTTGTTCACAGGTGATGTTTTTGAGGGTTGGTGCTTCTTGTTAATACTTACAGCATGATGATTCTCAAAAATGCAGAAAGATTTGAGTCACTAGGGGAACTTTGAAATTATGTCCAATCTTCATAATGGTTTGCAACGTTTAATACTGTGATGCTTTGATATTGCACCCATTTTATGTAAAGCATTTGAAAAAAGTAATTTTTATCTACTGGTTTATTTCGGATCATATCCAGTATATCTTATTTCTAGAATATTGAAAAGAAACTGTTTCAAACATACAAAATAAGAGTTGAAATCATACTCTCTGAAAATAAATCTAGGTTCTGAGTGATCCTTGACAGTGAATATGTCCTGATCTAAAATGTGTATTTAATAATAGATTTTAGCAGGACAAAAATAGCTATAGAAAAGAGGGCTAACATCTTTCAACAGGTACTGAAGACTATCTTGCTGACAGAAATGTTTTCTGTAGATGTGTTGTTTCTATGAGTCCATGGGGAGATCTAGCATGTAGGAAAAATGGAACGCTTTCCCATAACTGCTTAGTATATTGGGTATGATAAATTATTCCAAAGACATGTGGAGTGGGTGTATTTATTATTATTTTTTTAAAATCAAAACAAACTAATAGGAAAATGAAATGCATTAAATTGAAAGATTCAAGAATTTTGGAAAATGTTCTGTCTTCCTGAAACCAGATGCGAAAATAATGTCTTAGTTTGATTTTAATTTGAGCTTGAAATTTTCTAGCTTTTACTGATCTTAATTTTAATTTGTTTAATTCTCTATTTTATTATACATATTATAAAATACTTATAATTTTATATGGATCCTTAAAAAGTTGAGGGTTTGTCTAATTTATATATTTTTATGACTTTAGATAACATAAATAAATGAAAAATTGAGATCCCTAATTGAGATCTCTGTCTTGGTTTAACCTCAGCCAGCACCTCAGCCACCCAGCCACTCACTCACTCCCCCCACAGAGGAATGGGAGAGAGAATCTGTAGGGTAAAAGGAAAAACTTGCACACTGAGGTGAAGATAGCTTAGGTAAGCTAAAAGCTGTGCACTCAAGCAATGCAAAACAAGGAATTCATTCACCACTTCCCATCAGCAGACAGGTGTTAGGCGACCTCCAGGGAAGCAGGGCTCCATCATGTTTAACGGTTTCTTGGGAAGACGAACACCTTAACTCTGAACATCCCACCATTCCTTCTCCTTCCCCCAGCTTTTGTTGCTGAGCATGAATATCATATGGTATGGAATATCCCTTTGATGAGGGTCAGCTGTCCTGGTTGTGTCCTTTCCCAGCTTTTTGTGCACTCCCAGCCTCCTTGCTGGTGGGGTGGGGTGAGAAACAGAAAAAAACCTTGATGCTGTGAAAGCATTCATCACCATTAGCTAAATCATCATCGTTTGATCACAAATCCAAAACACAACACTATACAAACTACTATGAAGAAAATTAACTCTATCCCAGCCAAACCCAGTACAGACTACCTACCACTTTTCAGGTTTTGTTCCACTAGTAGAATGTAATGATTTTCATGTACTTTTTGATGCCATAATGGCTATAGCCACAGTTTCTCATTTTTTCTGACTCATAGACAGGCATAGAAAACAGTTCTGAACTCTTTCATTTTTTTCATACACGAGGGCATATTACTGACAGTTATAGCTTGTATTTGCATGAAAACATGTATTTATGCCAGAAGTTTGAAAGGCTTGAGGTCATCTAGTAGCTTTTTGAACACTGACAGAAGACGTTTTTAGCATAAAACGCCTACGAAAACATTATCCAAAGACAGATATCTCCTTGCAATAAGATGTCTAAGAAGCGGAATTTGTGCTACTCTACTGGTCTTGTTGGCTCAGTTCTGTTGATGGGATAGTGGGGTTTTGACTGTTCATTCAGACTTGCTCATACAAAGTTCTCTTCAGTACATTAAATACTGCATAATTTCACTTATATTGTGTTCCTTGAGCAGCAGATTTGCCAATGTGCATTCAGATCTCTCATACAAAGTCATGGAGGCACTTGTAGCATTTTTCAGCCCATGGGAGCATATACAGTTGTCAAATGAATGACTTATTTTTGTGCATGAAAACAGAAATAGTTCTCCTTAGCCATGGGATTTCATGTTTTTATTCCTGCTTCTGGCTGCCATCATAAGGTCTTAATTTAGATTCATAACTGGGTGATGTATGTTCAGTTTGTTCCTATGCCACTTGCACAAATTCAGGCAGTTCCTCTAACACTTTTTCCAATTCTATTGAAAATCAGGAGATGCTTATCTTAGAGGATAATAAAAGTAAAAACTTAGATTTATATGTCTAATATTTTTGGCAGAAACAGAGTAAAAAGTTTAATTGCATTACTTTTATTTACCAGATAGTACTTGGCTGGTAGTGTTTCAGCACACTCTAAGAAAAGGCAAGAAAATACGCAAATAGTAAAGATGAGAAAAAGAAAACAGGAAGAGCTGAAAAAGCTTAGGAAAGGCAGGGACTGTGAATTACACCTGTGCTGATTTAAAAACAAACAACAAATCTTAGAAAATGTGTCTGTCCTTGGGTACTCATCAGGCCATTACCACTCCAAATAAAGCTCTGAGGATGGTGATATAGTTTCATTTGCAAAGCTCAGTGTTTATTGGAGAACAAAACTGAAAACAAGAGTTTATACAGTGGCAGGTGAAAGGAAGAGAAGAATGTTGTCACTTTTACTTCTATAGAGCTTTCAACCCTCATTTCAAAATGGATGTAGTGGAATGGAAAAAGATTAGAGAAACACAAGAATGAATAAAAGGCCTTAGAACAATCCCTGTGAAAATAACTTTCAGAATTAAAAAAAGGGGAAAATAAACCAAAGGTGAAAAGAAACATAAAATTAGTATGCAGAGGAAGGATAGAGAAAAATTATTCATCATCTTTTCTGAACAAAATAGATTTTTAGGAATCAATTACTGTAATAAAAGAGAGGTTCAGAAGAAGTAATGAAGCCATTTTTTTTGTTCATCAGATCACAATAGTGAAATACCTTGTCAAAGTTTATTGTAGATGGTAAGTTTGCATGAGCTTCAACAGGAGGCGGGATAATTGCTAAGAAAATGGTTTCACTGATCATGCTGTACACAAATAAAGTTTGTTTTTAATAATGGATGTGAGGCACTGGAATGAGTTACCTAGGGAAGCTGTGAATGCTCCATCTCTGGCAATGTTCAAGGCCAGTTTGGACATAGCCTTGGGTGAAATGGTTTAGTGGGAGGTGTCCCTGCTCATGGCAGGGGGGTTGGAACTAGGTGATCTTAAGGTCCTTTCCAACCCTAACTATTCTATGATTCTATGATTCTACTCAAAGTACCATTGTCCCATTCTTCATTCTAAGCATCCACTTTTCAGAGGCTGTCAGAGGAAAAATACTGAAATAACTGTACTTTCAGTCTAACTTACGGCAGCTTTTGTTGTCTTAGACTTTAATGTTAAAATGTGGGGGGAAAACTAGTTGGTTCTGTTTGGTGCGGTGGTTGTTTGGGTTTTTGTGTGTGTGTTTGGTAGTTTTCTGGGTTTTTTTTTGGTTTGTTTTTTTGTTTTAGTTTTGTTTTGGTTTTTTGTTCAGGTTTTTTTTTTCATTTGTTTGTTTGTTTCAAAGGAGGAAAACAAGCTTATAGTGTGTTTAAGAATTCCATCATCACAGTAAAGGATGGATCAGAAGAAGATAATATTGTATCATAAAAGATGTTAGTGTGACATCTAACAGGCAAGATTTAGTCTGGTTTCTATTATTGTCAGTATTGATATCTTGCAAAAAACTGCATAATTATCATTATGATTTTATAGGAGATTTTTACTAAAATAAATTATTCTCAAAACAGTTACCCTTATTTCTTCAAGTAAATATCTTGATTGTGGGAGGAGACAGTACAGGGACATTAAGAATGTTTACTGCTCTTTAAATCACTGATTGCTTTTCTTGAAACTACTAATGATATTCAAATTGCTCAGCAGTGGTTTTGAACCCATATATCATGAAATTCCTCTGCCAATGTCACCGTGGTTTTGCACAGCATGAGATAGATGGGTATTCCTGCTGGCAGGGTGTTCAGATGAGTGGCCTGGCAGGCATGCTTGTATTCTCATGATGGACAGCTTTGTATTGACAATTAGCAGCATGTTTCAGAGCAGTGGATCACAGAGCTAGAGTTGTGTGATGGTCTGCAAGTGCCTGCAAGGCCAGTCATAAACTTTGAACAAGTTTTTAACAGGGCTCTGTGATGAGGCTGCCTGTTGTAAAGGTACGACTGGATCAAATCCTGTGTTGGGCATATTTTGTTTGTGATCTTCAGAGGGGAATTAAGATGCAAGTGAGGTCATGTACCACACTTGGTCAGCTTGTTTATTATAAAAAGGTTATAATTGTAAAGAAGAGAGTGATGGGACAAATAAATTAAAAAAAAAAAAAGAAGAGATAGTAAATAAGCAAGAATTCAGAGTGCACAGAGAGATAGTCACCACTGTGGATCCAGTGGTGTTCCAAGGGTCCATAGTCATCATTGGTGGTGGGTGTCCCCAACAGCAATTAACTTTTTCCTTTTTTATAATAACGTTAGGGGGAAGTGCCTCTGTTCTTAATGTCACATACTGCACATTCCTGGTGGATTACTGGCATTTAGTCTTGCAGTCAGCTTTTCAACTGCACATCTGTCAGTAGTCCTTGAGATAATGGACAGCAGTTCCTCACACCAATCCCTGAGATATCTTTCAGGCAGTGGAGTCCCATCTCAGCTCCTCACACCTGTGTCTGATATAGTGGATGTCTTCTTTGAGACAATGGATGGTGAAGTCTGATTTCAGTTCAGTCTCTCACAGATGTGAAACTGGAAAGAACAGTGAATGTTTGAGCACTGTGTGAAGAAAAGGGGGCCTGAAGAAGTTAGGCTAAGAGGTGTTAGTGCTGAGTATAGGATGCAAAGTATAGGGAATGAATAGGTAAGGGTGATAGTGCAGGATATTTCCCTCTGTCTAGCAAGATATTTCCCTTCTGCCTTGCAGGCTTTTATTAGAGCTCTAATTTGGCTAAACCATGCTAGCTGCAGGTGCTGGGAAAAAAGGAAGACTCATTTCATCCATTGCAGAAATAAGAAAAATGCTTTTCCCCAGCATACTTTTAGAATTGAAGATAGTGGCGGTGTTTTTCAGTCTCAAACATCAGTGTAAAGATGAAAATTTGAGTGTATTTTTTAGCTAGCAGTAATTAACTAGATGGTCATGTAGTTGTGTACTTTAGGTCATAATATGTTATCAAACAGAGAACATAAAAAAATCATAGCTAATGAAGGAAATTATTAAATGCTCTATTGGTAAGGTAAACAGTGCTCCCTGTCAAATATCCTAGCATTTTTATATTTATGGAAAACTTCAGCTTGTACATGGAGCATCTTCTTGAGAGAATTATTTGGCCTTTGAGTGTACAATTTTCTAATAGCATTGTATTATTAAAGCATCAAATACAAACCAGTTGCTAGCAGCTGAACAGAACAAATTTCTTGATTTATAAAATCTGAAATGAATAATTATTCTCAAAGTGCAATAAGTTGTCACAGTGTAACATAGAAGACAAATTAATTTGAGATTGTCTGGAAACTTCATAGTTTTATTTATTCTGCTGTTTCTTTTGCATTCATTAGATATTTTTTTTTAATGCACACTGCTGTTGGAATCAATATTTTGTCAGAATTGCCCTCATCGCCTAGCATACAAATAAACCTCTGAAAAAGGAATCAGAATTGCTGCATAAAGTGCTTATTTCTATAAGTCTGTGTCATATACTGAAGATGCAGTATGTTCAACTTCATATATATGTAACAATTATGTAGTCATGGTATAAATTAATAACAGAATTATTGCAGTCACTGGGTTGTGTAATAGTATAAACAAAAAATTAAGTGTCTGAGCTGACTCCTTGAAACATCTGGTGCTCAGCCTCTGATAGCTTTCACCCTGGATAGCTTTCATAGTGGTCCTTGCTGAGGGGAATTGCTTTGTAAATTGCCTTCTGGACAGTTTTATTTGAACTGTATTTTCCTGCAATGGTGTTAGTTAGCTAGCTTATTGTTGGTGAATGTATTTTACTGCATTTTCTGTGGATGCTAAGTCACTACTTTTCAGCTGCCTACAAGAGAAATCGTTTCAAGTAATGGTATATGGAATTCCGATGACAGAACTTCATCTGCTGTTTTTCTTCCATTCTGTGAAAACATGAGTTCTTGTTTAATATGATTTTCCTTTTTTTTTTTTTTTAAATAACCCATTACTTTATAAATGCTTTAGCGAAAAAAATGCATTTTTTGAAAGGTTATGTGTTTCTCTGCTCCAACACAATTTGAAGAAGTAGTCTGATATGCAGCCCAGCCCTTGCATGTTGAAAAAACTGGCTTATGGCACCAAATAAAGAGACTTACTGTTTGGAACTTTCATGTCATTTTGGTGAAGGTGCAGCCTATTTTAATATGATCTCAGGTATTCATGGGTTAATTTATATTATTTTCATAATTCTTACGCCTTTTCTTACTTTATTGGGTAGCAAGGAAATGTCTAACTATTTTTAGTTTTAAAACCAAAACAGTTTTATTGCACACATTAAGGAAACATATATAACAAAAATGTTGTGCTCTTTGGAAAAACAATAGTCTTGCATTCTATTGCTTTGTATGTGATGGTCTTTAATATTTCATAAGTGTTACTGTTCTATGTTTAGCCGTCGAGACTTAGACTTACTGTGTCATGTTATTGCTGGCAGCTAACTTGAAACTGAATGTCAAAGAGCTTCTTACGTTTTTCCAGAATGGGTTCTTAGGCTGCCTTGGTTCTAAGATTCAGCTATACTAAAGAAAATGTGTAAAAAAATTTAATGGACAAAGTAAACTTTTGGAAGCACTGCAAAAAAAAATTGAAATGGTTCCTTTTACTTGACTCGGTATTTTTAGTAATCATTAAGATTTTGCACAAGAAAATATACTAACTTCTATGGCTGTACTTCAAAAATCTCTTTAGCTGCCATAGAAGTTCCTTAGTATACTGTTTTATTCCAGTGGGAAAAAAAATAAAAAATGCAGCTTTCATTATTCTCTAAGCAGTACAATTTGGTTTTCATGAGTTACAATCCCCTTCACAAAATCTAATAACTCCTATAATAAACATTGATCTATTATGACATGTAAAGAAATCACATTCCTAAGTTATATTAAATCTTGTTTTGATTCTACAGTTTAGTAATAAGTTATACCAGAACCCCTGTTTAAATTTTGATATAATCTAGGAATATTATGTTTCATATTTCATAAGAGCTGTTCACCTATTTGAGAAAAAGCATTTTACCTTATGCAAAAAGTTCAAATGTAGACTTTTACACTGCTTATGGAAAATATTCACAGAGGGATGTAAATGAATTCACCTTGGTGTTATGCAGTGCCCTGATTTCTTTGTTTGTGTGTATGCAAATGTCAGTATTTCTGAAATGTCCATTGATGGGCTTCTTCTATTTGTGGGTGGTTGGGGTTTTTATTGTGTTTGTTTTCTTTTATAACTTATTGTAAATTTAGTTCAGAGTTACCAGTTCTAAGAATTGACTTTTTTCAACTGAGCTTAATGGCTTCATGGGGAACTCAGTCGTATGGGAGCATCTCTTTTGTGACTGATTGATGCAAGATAATGTTATCTTCAGGTTACTATATCTGATCTTTGTCATGGTGATATATGTAATCTATTTAACTCTTCCATCTGCACAGAGACTAGAATAAATGAAGATGCTTGGGTAGGGTTCACAAACGCACAATTTTTCTTAATTATTTAGTTTGAAAAATGTAGAACATAAATTGGCATTCCCTTTAGAAGTAAGTGAAACACATTAAAACCCTCAGAATTAAGTATAGATATATATAAAATATATTGTTATTTATTTATTTATTTTAAAATTTTGGAAATATCCTGAAGTTCCATAGCTATGTGAGGAAAATATCATGTCTGGAAGTATGGCAGGTATTTTAACTATGCTGATGTGCTCCTTTAGTTCTCAGTAATGCACTGTACTTCTGTGTTCTATAGAAAATAGACCACTATGTATAAAGAGCAGCCTGTGTCACTAATGACTTGATCTAGAATAAATCAAAGAGTGAAAAAGAGTCCAAGTGGTGTTTTTAGGGCATGTGTTACAGATGTAATTACTGGATTTTTAGAAAAGTTTGCATAAAAACATGCACAATCTTTCTATTTCTTTTTTTTTTAAACCTTAGATCTTTTTTAAGCAAGAATCATCCTCCAGCAGTAAAACAGAGATTAATATTTTGCTTGATTATGAATTTCCATCTGCAACATATTTGGTACTTAACCAACCATTCATAAAATGTGAGCACAAAATAAGTAGCATCAGCTTGTGCTGATTTGGAGTACTATGAATTAACTAACACCTTACTGCATTAGTTAGGTCTGTTTCTGTGGATTCTCTGCTGGTATTAACCCATGGAGTCAGTACGACTCCACACTCCTATTTTCTGTATGAGCCAGGAAAGCTAGTTAAGTCCATGTTGCAGCCTTTGTGAGACTGAAGCATTTTAAAGGAAAACATTAGCAAACATTGGAAGCCAACCTATGTTTGGAAAGAAGAGCAGTTCATCATGTACTGGAAAGTTAAGCTCCCATAACAGGCATAATAACACTGAATGTCGTGCTTAAGATCCACATCACCATTACTTTGAGAAAATACCTATCCAGCTCATTCAGCTGCCACTTTTTCCCATGCATTTGTATTCACTAAATTTTTGCCAAAAGTTGTTTTCCAGTTAATGTAAATTGCCATAGTGTAATTCTTGCTGACCTCAACAATTCTGAAATCTATTTTCCTATTTCTGTGATGATTCATGTACGACTGCACCTGAAAGGTTAAAGTTTGAAGTAGAGTAATATTTAATTGGAAATAGTTTTTTTCAAATGCTCTAATCTAGATTAGATATTAGAAATATTGGTCAATTGCCTCAAATAATCTGGCTTTATGATTAGAGGTGCAAGAGTGACCTGTACAGTTTGAAACTGATACAGCCACCATCCCTGGAACTATTTAAAAAATGGATGTGTACATATGGTGCTTAGGAACATGGTTTAGTGGTGGTCTTGACAGTGCTATGTTTACAGTTGGACCCAATGTTATTAAAGCTCTTTGCAAACCTAACTGATTTTATGATTTATCTCTATCATAGATAAAATTACATAGCTGAGTATAGTTGCAGTGTTATAGCAGCTATAGCTAGATGTTAAAGCCAAACAATTGTGTGAGTCTGGTGGAAAGGAAACTGTAGCAGCAAAGGAGGAGGGAAGTAGCAGAAGATGCAGTACAGTGATTTAGCTCTATTTATTCCTCTCAAGGCACAGCTGCACCTGACCCTAAAGTCTCAAACTGCTTTGGTTTTGACTATAAGAACTTTACTCACTCCACAAATTGGAACAAGGGAAAAATGTCAGAACCAGTTGACCTTAAAAGCATGTTCATTTAAATTTAAAAATCCTTTTACCTGTTAGTAGATTAAAACCAGCTTTTCATGAATCCTGACTGTAAAGAAGGCAGCTGCTATTGAGGTTTCATGCTCTTTCCCAAAAAATAGCTGTTCTGTGACGTTGAAAAGCACAGTAACACCATGTTCTTTGATTTTATAACAAGTCCTTGACATAATGCTTAGGATTGAGCTGCTTGCATACATTGTTTAAAGAGCACTGACATAAATTCCCATTTGACGCCTACTCAAAATGAATACAGATGATGTACTACAACATAAAAATATATGAATTTGATACTTAGGTCTCAGATTGTTTAGGTTAGAGGTATTCAAGTTTTGTTCAGTAATTATCTGTCTGAAGTAAATACCACAGAATTTCAAAACAGTTCAAGTAGGAAAGGATGTCTGAAAACTGTCTAGTCCAATCCCTGTACCCAAAGCAAGAACACTTAGAGTAGTTTGTTCCAGTCTATACCCAGCTGACCTTTGAATATCTCCAAGGAGGGAGACCTCGCAATTCTGTGAGCAACCTGTGCCAATGTTTTATCACCCTCAAAGGAATATAATGTTGAAATGAAATTTTATGAATTCCAGTTTGCTCCCGTTGTCTCTTGTCCTGCCTATCAGAAGTACTAAGAAGAGTTTGGTTCTTTACCTGTCACCAGCAGGCATTTATCAACTTCTGGCTCTTTGCAGCATGCGCTCTGGTATGTCTTTGTTGCTCTGGGGAGCTCAGAACTGGACATAGCATGGCAGATACATCTCACCAGGGCTGAGCAGTGGGGAAGGATCACCTCCCTCCATACCTGATGGTTTGCCTTATGCATACCCTGAGTGCAGGATTCTGCCATGTTTGCCTGCCATGGGTTCAGCAGCAGCAGTCATTTTTCTCCTTTAAGCAGTAGCTGGTGTAGGACTGTGTTTTGGATTTTCAGCTTGGGAACACTGCTGATAACACCAGTGTTTATAGTTATGGCTTGGAGTGTTTAGGCTGGCCAAGGACTTTCTGAGTTTCATGCTCTG
>JASSUY010049197.1:0-17500 GCA_032466535.1 Forpus xanthops
GCCATGACTGGAAAAGCTCTGAATTCTGACCTTAAAACCAGCACCCCAAAGCTGTACAGAATGTGCAGTCTTAGTTGCTGTTATAGATGAACTCTGCACTCAAAAATGTTTATAAATCTACTATTAGGTTGCAGCAATCGAAGAGATTCCTTTTCTTCCCTATGTACTAATAAATCTCTGAAGAAGTGAATGGTTGAGATGAAAAACGATATGTGACAAGTTTGAATGTCCCACCCAGAAATGAGACTCGAATGGCACTCAGCGTGGGAAGGAGAGATTACATTAGGTTAGAGCTGTGGAAAGGACACAGATGTCCACTAATGAAAGAGGGTTGTCCAACCACTGAGAAATGGGTGTTTTTATTTGGATAAAGACATGCAAACAGAAATGTAATGGCTGTTCACACTGGAATTATGTCATAAACTCTTTCTCTCACGAGAATGTTTGTGTGTGCCTAGAACAACGCTTCCCTAAAATCTGGACAGAGAAGCATGGAATATACCTTGTGATGTGAAACTTTCGGCAAAATGAGACTCAATCATATAACTGCTGGTTTAAACAATGTGATAGGAAGAGGCTGTATTACTGTTTAGCATTCTTTTTGTCCTTTGTAGCAGGGAAATTTTGAACTCCAAGGCTACCGAGAATTGCGGATCAACAGCAAAGTACTTGCTCTGGTCCTGTGGGACAGAGGTTGGGAAAATGCCAGATGTTTATGCCCATAGGTTGAAAGTGTATCTCTTCTGACTTGGAGGGAGGTGGCAATGCCTTGTGGCTTAGCTTGTGTGAAGTCTTATGCAAATCTGTCATCCTTACGTTGTGGGAAGCTGTGAGCTTCCTTAGTGATTCAGCTCAACAGTTTCCTCCAGAAATGCTTTTTGTTCCAGTAAATTACATATTGTTCTTATGCTTTTTTAAAAGCGTAACTTGTTAGAGAAGTTACAGTGTGACACGGAGTCCAAACACATGATTAACAAAATGTGCTTTGCCTTTTTTCTATGATATGTAACACTGTGGGATAATTTCTTAAGGAACAGCAAAAGATGCTTTGCGTATTCTGATTCCCAGTTAGGATGGCTTTTTTTTTTGGCTTGCTTTTTTTTTTTTTTTTTTTTTTTTGAGTGGGGTTGTTGGGGTTTTTTTTAGTTGGTTTAGTTTGGAGTTTTTTGGACTATCACAATTGATCAACTGAGTTTTGCTTGTATAAGCTGGAACGGCCAGATATCAGATTCAACTTATTCTCAATGTAAGCAGTAAGACAAAGTTAAGAAAAAATGATATCTGGCAATAGGGTTAGTCCTACAGAATGCTAAAATCACTTTAGCAGCTAGACAATGAGACAGTCATCACACCAGCAGGTGCTTAAATAAGGCACCGAGTAAAAGTCTGTAATTATACCAAAAAATACCCTGTCAAGCTGTAAGTTTCTCTTAACTTTTATAGAGGAAAAATTGTATATATTTCATTGACTTAAATGGAAATAGTTTCAGACAGTAGAATGCATCCAATGACATTAGTATATTAACACCACTTGAAAAGCACATTTGTAAGGCCATTTTCTTACAATTTAAACTTTCTGTTTATTCTTTTAGCTAACAATAATATTTTGAAGTTTTGTCATCTGCTTACATTAAATGTTCATTTTTAAATAAGAAAATCAGGTTATTTAATTTTAAAAGTTTACAATAAAGACTAATAATCATGGTAAATTAAGCATAACAGCGTCTGTTTTTTTTGTGATATAATCCTTATTATTTTTTTCTTCAAGTGCAGAGAGAACCAAGAAATAGCAGTGACTGCAAAAGTAAGAATTGTGATGGCAAAGTTCAGTTTTATTTCCAAGATACTTGGTTTAAATATGCTAAGAATAAATAAGAAAAAAAGAGAATATAATCTCAGAGGCTGTAAATCAACATAGATACATGAGATAGCCTTAGAAGATTTATGTCCAAAAATATAGGATTTCTCAAAAGCATGTATTTATAAATGTGTAATACTGAAATAATAGTTCCTTGTTGTGCTGGAAACAGTGAAATTTCATGAAACCATATTTTCTCAAAAAAAGATGACCAAATAAAGGTGAAATATTTTTTTTTGGATGACACAGAAACTATCTTTATAGCAGCAGTCCTATTTTCCAGCAATCCCAATCTCACTTCTCTTCCCAGGCATGTTTGATTGCTGATATCTCCTGTTCTGTTTTAGTCGTGTCCCATGTTTTCCCATATTCCCTGAACTCATCTTCCATGCTGCCACGTTAGCTCTGTTCAAGGGAAAAGCAGAAGATGTGGTACTATGTCCAAAGTGAAGATGGGAGTCTCCTTTTTGCAGTCCCCAAAAGTCACCTGTTGTTACTCACTAGCAGGGGGACACTTCCTGTCTGGTGTAAAGTGCTGGGTAGCCTATTTGGGGTTTTTACTGAGACCACTCAGTGCCTGATGAATTCCTGGAAAATGCATTGTCAGAGCTATGGGATTTTCTTATTTTCGTATCTAACATGGGGTGTTTGGGTACAATGACCGAAAAATCAATTATACAATAAATTGATGTAAACATTAGAAAAAGTTTATTTTATGAAAATACAAAATTCTGTACAAAAAAGAGAATTTCAGAAATCTGAGAAAGAGAAATGGAGAAACCTTATGATTGCCTTCACTACAGGTAGAGAGATATTATTTCACTGTCAGTTTTAATTAAGGCACGCAGTTTTTCCCTATGCTATCAGATTTACAGGCATGTCCAGTCATGATGCATCAGTATGTACTCTATGGATAGCCTTCACAACTGGATTTTTTTTAATAAGAAAACATTCAGTCGAGGAGAAGGAATTCTAAAATATGTGAGTAATGTATACAATGTATCAATCCTAGGTAGGAGAATTTTTTTTTTCAGTTATTGATTAAGACATGGTCTCATTCGTTTTCTATTTTTTTCCTGTGCATGTGATTATATGAATGAGCATGCTTGTCATATAAGATTTAAATTTGAAAAAGATATACTGGAAAAAGATATCTGCTAATATGAATTCTAAAATAATTTGTTAGAAAGCAGCTAGAGTAGCGAGTAAAGGAACAACGCAATTTTAAACTTGTTAGTAGGATCAACCCTGGTAAAGATATAGCCTGAAAATAACCAGGAGAGCCAGCTTAGATTACAGAACCAAGTGAACATAATAAAACATGGGAAATTTTAAATTTTTTTATCTTCAAAAAACTTTTTTTTTTTAACAATAGGCATTTTTTCAATATTTACTATGGTTGAAATCCTTCTTTTGAATATCCCTTCTGTTCCCTTGATATTACATTTTTAAATTCTGCTTGGGAAAAGAGTGTGGGAAGGAGTAAAAATTTTTTAAATGAAGCGCAAAATTTAAACATGCTTTAGATTTTATTGTTTAATTTTTCTGAACGGTATTTTTTAATTTAAAAAATCATTTTGAAATTTTGTAGGAATGTTTCTTTTAAAAAATATTTAGAGAGAAGAACTTGGGGGTGCCAGTTGATGAGAAGCTCAACATGAGCCAGCAGTGTGCACTTGCAGCCCAGAAAGCTGGCAGTATCCTGGGCTGCATCAAAAGAGTGCGTCCAACATGGGGGAGGTAATTCTAACCCTCTACTCTGCTCTTGTGTGATCACACCTGAACTACTGTGCTCAGCTCTGGAGCCTCCAAAATAGTCCAGAGGAGGGTCACAAAGAGAATCAGAGGGTTGAGTTTCTATGAAGACAGGATGAGACAGTTGGTCTTGTTCAGCCTTGGAGACAAAGCAGCCTTCCAATGCCTAAAGAAAGCTGGAATTTTTACAAGGGCATGTAGAGATAGGACAAGAGGGAATAGTTTTAAACTGAAAGAGGGTAGACATTAAGAAAAAAATCTTTAGTATGAGGGTGGTGAGGCACTGGAACAGGTTACCTAAAGAAGCTGTGTCTGCCCTGAGCCTGGAAGTGTTCAAGGTCAGGTTGGAGGAGCATTGATCAATCCAGTCTACTGGAAGATGTGCGTGTCTGTGGCAGGGGGGTTGGAACCAGATGATCTTTAAGGTCCCTTCCAAACCAAACCATACCAAACCATTCTGTGATTCTATAAAAATATTGCTGTCGGTTCTAATACCAAATCTGTACCTTTGCTGGTAGATATGGTAATTTGTGTAGCAGTGTACTTGCTCTGCCCACAGATGTTTTGGTTTGCCATTTCAGTAACTGCAAAAGCTTTAGTGCAGTCAACTTAGATTGAACTGCTAAGAGAAGATCTAAATAACTTATGGGTCAAATCTTCATTTCCCCTTAATTTCTGAACACTTGGTTGCCTTTCCTGCACTCTGTGCTCAGTGTACTGGTATTGGCAGTAAAGGGGAAAAAGATCAAGAAACTATATCTAATGTGTGAAAGGCCCAACTGCCATGGTAATGAATCTCAGTGGGATTGCTCAGCTATTTTTCTTTTCTGATTTTCTGTGTTCATGGAATTTCTATGTTTATATTGCCAGCTAGAGTAATCAATTGCCAAAATAAAGGATTATGTAAACCTTTTAGCACAGATAAAAGCAGCATATTATTTATAGAGATGAAGGAAGTCTGCTCTGCCCTTTTCCATCTTGAAATGTGAGATACACCAATGCAACAAGCTCTGATGTTGTACAGTACCTTTTTCAGTATTTCACTATGTGTATTTTTATTTTAGATTGGAGAAGCCTTTCTCAGTGATGTTTGTGGAAGAAAAGAAAAAAATTGGTAAATATTTGCTTTATGACAGCCTTCTGCTCTGAAGGATGAGCTCTACCTACTCTGTTTCATCTACACCCCTTCCATTCTTGGTAAAGAAAATCATTTTCCCAAGTACAATTATTGGGGCAAAATGCATATGAAAAAAGAAAGACCTACCAAAGGATATTTGTGAGGGTGGTCAGCTAAGAGGCAGAATTTATTTACCCTGGAACCAGTCTTCTCATTCTTAACCTCAGCCTATCCTTAAAGTCAGTTCTAGAAATCTATACAAAATTCCACTGAGAAAAACACCACTCTCAGTTCTCTCATTACCAGGATTTTGAAACCTCTGATACTATTTATTGTATAACACCAATATTGAAAAAGGTTGTCTTGCTTGCAAACAGTTACTTTACAAATAATGCCTTCTATCAGCACCCAGAAGAGGACATTAATTTGCATACTTCCCCAAGGTGTATGGGAGCATTAGCTCAACTGTTTCAAAAGCACATTCATCAAATCATTCCTTTAGCTCTGATATGGCTCACAGACATGATATAATAAAATGTCAAGGTGGGGTAAAGGGTTACTGTAACTTAGGATCACATTTTGGGCAATCAGCCCATCCATTCCTTCCAGCATTTATGTGCAAACTTAAACATGTCACATGCAAAGAACATTGCCACATTTCAGCAAAGGCTTATTAACTACTATTCTTCATAAGGTTAAATTGACTTGCTCAAGGTTCTTTCCTCAGACTTGTGAGGATGCAGTTTCCTACAGTCAGGCTTGTTTATTGACTTCACCATGCCAGCTTCTGGTAACACTGCTTATGTTTGTTATGTTTGCAGCTACTTTTAATGCAGTACCTTAAACACCAAATACAGACATTTAGTTCATTTGAAAATTAAACACAAGGGACACAGGATAACGCTAAATGAAATTGTATCAAGTGGAAGAGATATCTAGTCAGCATCAAAGGAATTAAGGTTTGACTCTGCATTATTTAATAAACAGTTTGCAGGAGGGGTTATTAAATGTTAATAATATTAACAGTTCATTTGAACTATTAAGATGAAGTAATCCATTCTGTTATCTGGAAAGGACTGGAAGACAGAAAGTTCAGCTCTCTCTCCCTGGCCTTTACAGAGAATCTGCATGCACCTGTATGCATATCTCTTTAGCTATGTCTTCTAAACAGCCATGTCAATTACATGTCTGTATTTCAGGGTCCAAAAAATCTTACACTGAGTTTTCAGAGGCACTGATCATTCACTACCACTGATCTTCCAACAAAGTCAGCTACCCTGAACTCACAAAAGTTGTACTAAGAAACAGCTTCTGCCTTGAATATGGTGTCTGTCCACGATGATGCAGCCAACAGGATCACATTCTCTTCACCACAGGGAATGAGGGTATCCAGGCTCCTGCTGAAAACAGGTCACCTGCACCAGCTGTGCACACCATTGGTGCTAAGTCACTGAGCAAGTTGGAAAGAGCATGTTTAGCTGTGTTTCCTTTGGATTATTAATGTAGCTGAGCTAAGATATTAATAACATTTCATCAGTGGTGGTCCCAAACTGCTGTGCCAGAAAGGTCAACTACATAAAGAATTAAAAGCAAAGAACAACAACAAAAATCTACACTCAACTTAATGAACCAACCAAAAATCCCAAACAAATAAATATCAGTGCAGACTAATTTTACATGACAAGTATAAGCATAGTAGTTTGACTGTATTAGTTTTTAATATTTTTTTCTGTAGTTGTAGTACTGCATCATTGGATTTCTTTTCTGTTCATATTTTACTTGATATTTGGAGTGTTCCAAGGAGAGATGTAAAACTGCAAAGAGCAGTATGGTTCAGAATGATTCTCTGAAGGATTTAGATGCCCTCTTCCTGCTCATTTCAATGAATAGTACCATTGAAATCACCCTGACATCACTAATGAGTTTTGAAGCTGTATTTTCACAACACTTGAGGAACAGAGTGCGTTCATCTTGGTGTTTTAGTCAAGGAAAATGCTTTTGAAGCAAATAGTTCAATTATTCCCATCCACCACATAATTTTTTTCACACCATGCAGCAGTCTAAGAGAGTATGAACAATAGCTCTTTTTGATGAAATTATACTGGAAGCTGAACGCCAAGACCATAGCTAACCTTGTCCACATACTAGTGAGTTTTCAGTCCATGGAGCCACACTAGGTGCAGTCTGAAATAACATTCCTTCCCTTAAAAACATTTGTAGTTTGGACCTTGTATTCTCAACGTTAACAGGTTTAATTCAGAGATCGAATACGTAAAGATGTAGTTCAAGACTGCTGGACAGAAAAGTGTTGTCACTGGTCAGAGGAAAAAAAGAGCAAAGGAAAAAAGTAGACCTTTAGAACAACTTTAGGAGCTAACCAGGAGCAGCATACACAAAATAACAAGTCTTCCCAAAGCTACATGGTAACCCAATACATAATATGTGCAAGAGCAGCTGCTGCACAGACAAATTAAGTGCATTTTTAAAGCCACCAATAAATCTGAAAATCTCTTATTAAGATCCTGCTGCTAATGAAACTTGCCTGGCTAGCACTGATTTCAAGCAGATCCTTTACCACAGAATTGCATTACCAGTTCCTAAATTTGTGTAACAGTGAAGATGCATCTTTTTTTTCCATTTGAGTGCTGTGGATAAATGCATCCAGGTACTGGACAACACAAAAAAGGTCCAATCCTTTCAGACAGATTTGGGTTCAATGTATTTTTTAAAGTGCAATGCCTGTTCAGGTTATTGAACATCTGCTTTATTACTAGACAAGATTTAATTGGCATGTTTACTTAAAACAGAGATCTGCATTCACTGAACAAAGCTACAAACATCTTAAATGAAAAG
Source organism: Forpus xanthops (assembly GCA_032466535.1). Taxonomy (NCBI): domain Eukaryota; kingdom Metazoa; phylum Chordata; class Aves; order Psittaciformes; family Psittacidae; genus Forpus; species Forpus xanthops. The sequence continues at coordinate 7,584 of JASSUY010049197.1, forward strand.
TAAATTACGAAAGCTGCTACTAAGAATTCATCTTTGCAAGTGTTTAAGGCTCACTAATGAGCCTGGAAAGTCTGTCCCTGATACGTCACGTTCAGGAGAAGTCTGAGCTCTGTTTTAGCTTTCTGCCATTATTGGCTGCAAATATTAGAGACACAAAACAGACTTAGTCCATGATGGTGGACCCTCTCTCCATCTTGGGTGGACCCTCTCTCCATTTTTATTTCTTTTGCTTTTCCTCTGAAATGACTGGGCAATGGAAGACCTCACGGTAGTGTGGAGGATTAAGACATCTCTTTCCTCTGTCAGCCTTAGAATAGCTTATTAACATTTTGATTGCATCTGTTAATTAGCATATTCCCAGAAGACATAAGACTGCTTTTCTTTTTAGGAAGCCTCTAAAGATGTACAGGTAAAATTGTACATTTCATATAATGCATTATAGAGAATAGTATCATGTTCTTTACAGTGAACTTACTACTATTTGCTGTCTGCAGACACCATATAAAGAGGAAAATGCTACTGTAAAAAGGGACTTTTGGAATGGAGTGCTTATGCTAAACAACATCATCCCTGAAAAGAGACATTTTATTTTAAGATGTAATCATAAGGAACATATATACTAGTAAATATAATGTGCTCTTAGGAATTTCATTGTTCATATTCTCTTTATAATTGAACAGTCATTAGCATAGTTTTGTCCCAGAAAATGAGGCCTTTCCCACACAGTTCTTGGACACAAACTGGGCGTCAACACAAAGCAAGGACTCTTCTCCACTAGTCCCCACTTTGTAGCTCACTTGTTACCAGCCTGCCTTGAAGACAAGAGAACTGATCAATAGATAAGGTCCAGTCTGTGCCAGCTAACCTGAGGACAAGAAAAGAAGCCCTAGCACTGTCCAGTTTACTACCATAGATTTGGCAACAACATCCCAGGATTTATTCTTTTTAACACAAATAACATCAGCAGATGACCCTTTATCTGAATTTATCTGAACATCTCTCTTTGCATGATCAAAACACTTTCAACCCAAGAAACTATTTCTTTTGTATACAGTGTGATCTCTGCCAGTGATTTGTTATCTCAGTTTCTTTTGTGAGCAAGGGCTGTTGAAAGAGGTTCACAGTTGATGCACTTCTAACACTTCTTGGAGTTAACCTCAAATGCACTTGGAGTCACAGGTGAATTTGAAGCATCTGATACTGGATGAAAGCTTACCTGCTCAGCACTATAGCACCTTGAAGTAGCAAACAGCTTCTCTAGCAACAAAACCGTGGAGAAAGTATTCTAGAAGGACTTAAAAGTTTTCTTTGAACAGTGTTGGAAAACTTGTTGCAGAAAGACTCTTAATTCTGTGTTACTGATCTGGAAGCTGTAGGAGATAATTTTTAATCACAAAATGAAGAAGTAAAAAAAAAAAAAGAAACAAAACCTAAAAAAAAATAGAGTAAAAAACAGGGAAAATTACATTAAAAACAGGGAGTTTGTTCTTATATTTTCAAAAATTTGTGCAGATATTTGATTATATAATTCCAATTAGGATGAGTAGGCTTTGTGGTATGCAGCTATATCCTTGTGGAAAGCTTTAAAAACACTTACAAATGCCAAATGACTGAGCGTTTATAGAATTAAAGAAACTTCTCCCTTCAATGTACCTAAAAAAAAAGGAAAAATCTTAAAATCTTAAGTGCTAGGAAATGAATTTATTTTATTGTACGTAACCTTTCCTTTTACCTTATTGTCCTGGCTCTGCGTTTGTGATTTAAATGCAATACAGGTGAAAATGTAGGATTACCACTACAGATCTGCATCACAAGGAGACTAATTTAGAACCAAAATAAAGATCATTGCCTGCTTGAACAAATCAAATGCTTGAGGAGGACTGGCTACATATAGAAACGGGTTTGGCACAATAGACATGAGAAGAGAAAGCTTAGCAGCCACAGAAAGCAAGCAGAAGCAGCAAACAAATAAGCAATGTATGGTGGTGGAAAAGCAATCGGTGTACCATAAAAGAAGGAGAAGCAGACTCCTGTCCATGAACAGATGTTAAAATGGAAATGAACCTTGCAGCAAATATTAATAATGCCAAATCTTCAGTCCTGTGGACATAAAGGCAGAAATCCAAACAAAATCAGCATCTCATTCTGTTCCACCCATGCAAAGTAATCAAAAAGGAGTATTGTCTATCAGACTTAGTTTATGGTTTATTATGATGCACTTCAAATACAAGTACTTCATTTGGACTGCAGTATCCACTATCTCAGCTGCTGCACTTTGGTGCATAGCATACCTAGTTGACTATGTACATTTACATATACATACATATATATGTAAATATATACACACCCCTCTTTATTCACCAAAGAAATCAAGAGTGACTGAATTCTGACAGTTACAGTCTGCAGAAACGTCTGCTTTTATCTAGGCCTTCAAATAAACAATGTTGAATTTTCACAACATGCAGGGTTGAACACTTGTCACATCAAAGTAACAGACCAAATTCTTACCAGCTTCAGTGAGATTATAATTTGACCTCCTGTATCTCTCAAGCCCTCTGAAAATCTTGCACAACCACTGTTTTTTTGCTTAAGGTTATTCCTCCATATCCTTATTTACTTATGTCTGTATTGTAATTAAAACTGATATGCTGTTTTTACAGACTAGAGAGTTTTCCATTGGAGAGTGCTGTTTCAATTCCATCAATTTATAATTATTTTCTGGGATGTACAGACAAACAAAAATTTTTTAAACAAGTGTTTTTAAGTACTTCATTTGGATATTGATTCAGTGACTGTTCTGATTTGTGACTGTATGAACATTTATCACATCCAACAAAAACATTTTTATTCCATATAGAGTAACAGATAAGTCTGAACAAGCCAAAAGGAAATACATTACTCTAAATAAAATTAAGCAAGTCATCGGACTACCTGGTGTTTCTGAAGTGAAATGATTTGGAAATGGTGTCATGTAAGAAATCGCATTTTTTGTCCCAGTTTAAGATGAAAAGCATTGCCAAACTAAAATGAAGATTAGAATTCCAGGTAGCTCTTCCTGTCACCTCAAACTCCAAGGACACCAGGACAACCAAAAATTATTTTTATGTTATTTAGAGTGCAATACAATTGTCCATGTTTTATACAAGAAGTTTCTTTCTCATAAGGATCCATATTGAATAGCTACTTGCCTTGTTGCCTTCTACAGCAATTATTCCCTTTGTAGCTTCATGCCTGCCCAGTGCTGACCCTCACATTTGCCATATTTGCCAGGGCAAAGTAAAATCAATTTGAAGTAACCAAAATTGCTAATGCTACCTCCTTTCTAAAGGTGGAGGTACAGGCAGAGTAAAAAAAAAAAATCTACCTTCTTGTCTAAACCTTATAGAGCCCTGCAAGTGAAGCTCCTATCAAGAGTCTGTTTCTCCAAACTTGTAGAGCTACTGTCATTGTCTAATTGCAATCATCTAGTCCTGTAGCAACACCTGGACTTTATTCTTTACGTCTGGAATTTGAAGCAAGGTGACTCAGGTGCAAAGCTCAGTCTCGTGTAGTCTGACTTACAGACTCTGAGTATGGTGTGCCTAGTACAAACTGTCTCATTGGCAGAAGAATTAGTTTGGGTGGCTGTTTGGTTTATTTTGTACATTCATGGATGCTTCCTTTCACTAGAGCAGGAGATTGTTCTTTCCTTTTTTTTTTTTCTGTAATAGAATTTGATGTGTTTGGTGTTCAACCTCTTATAAAATTTGTCAAACCCTCCTATATATACAAGCATATAATGAAATAATCTTGGACTTTGAAAGTAAAGGATATGAAATGATGACCTCTTACTTATCTTGCTAGCTATTCTCTGCCCTGTTACTTTTCTTGATAGTTATTCTCTGCCTTGTTACTTATCTTGCTAGTTATTCTCATGCTTTATTCAGACTATAAGGAAATGAGAACTCAATCCAAGACAACACGGCTCTTTTTAAGTGGGTGTGGGATATTTATACTGGTTGAAAACAGCCCATATGCTTGGACTATACAGTGACAGGTTATTCTGCATTGAAATCATATTGTCTACATAAAAAAATGTACAAAGTGACGTTTTGATAGGCAGATACATGTAAATACCTGAACCCTTCCAATCAGCTTGACATTGTGCAAATCATGAGGATCTACAGCACTATAAACCCCAATTCTGTTAATTATCTAATTGCAGGGTGTCACGGGTTCAGGAGCAGCAGTCATTTTTCTCCGTAGTAGCTGGTGTAATGCTATGTTTTTGACGTTTGGCCTGGAACAGTGCAGATAACACCAGTGTTTTTAGATACAATTTAGAATGTTTTGGTCTGACCAAGACATTCTGATCCTCATGCTCTTCCAGGGAGGAGGGGAAGCTGGGAGGAAGCAGAGACAGGACATCTGACCCAAACTGACCAAAGAGCTACTCCATACCACAACACGTCATGCCCAGGATGTAAAAATGGAGGGCAGGGACCCGAAAGGATGGGGGTGCACTGCATGGTACGGCTGGGTATCGGTGGTGAGTGATTGTATTCTTTCCTTATATTTGTCTTGTCATTATTATTATTGGTGGTAGCAGCAGCGGTTTTGTGTTATACCTTAGTTACTAAACTGTTTTTAGCTCAATCTGTGGGAGTTGCATTTTTTTTTTTTTTTTTCAGTTCTCCTTCCCATCCCTTCAGGAGTGGAGGGAAGAAAGAGGGGGGAGTGAGTGAGAGAGAAAACTGTGTGGCTGAGAGGCTTAAACCAAGAGGCAGTGGTGATAGATTACTATTAAGTATAAAGACATTCTCTAGGAGAATGATATTCTATCTGAACACTTAATTTTCTCACTAATTAACTGAGATAGACTTTCAGGTGGAATTTAGGAGGTTGATACCTGAAGTCTGCTCCATTACAGTGTTGCAAGAGGTTGAATACATACCACCAGATGAACACAATTCAAAGAAAACCAGTGTCAACCTCAGATGACTGGATCTCCCAAATTTGATGTCAGCTTAAGACATTTCTGCATTATAGGTGAGGGTTTGCCTCTTCAGACTCATTCAATATAATTTCTTAAAATAATTTTTCTACCTTTCTGTCAGAAAAAAAATAAATAAAAATGAAACAAAATAGTAACAGACTCAAACTTATCGGATGCACTCTTTGGTTATGTTGCTTTACTCTGTTGCTTAATTTGAGGGACTGAAATTGAAGTAGTTTCACATATGTGGGAGATTAGGTGCATGCCCTAAGAGAAAATTAAAACTTCCTAAATCCACATTCCACATAATATAAGCTTAGGCTTATATTATATTATAATATAAGCTTATGACATGCTTATAGTAACATAGAATCATAGAACAGTTATGGTTGGAAAGGACCTTAAGATCATCTTGTTCCAACACCCCTGACATGGCCAGGGACACCCCCCACTAAACCATGCCAACCAAGGCTATGTCCAACCTGGCCTTGAACACCACCAGTGATGGATCATTCACACCTTCCCTGGGCAACCCATTCCAGTGCCTCACCACCCTTACATTAAAGAATTTCTTCCTCACATCCAATCTAAACTTTCCCTGTTTAAGTTTGAACCCACTATCCCTTGTCCTTTCACTACAGTCCCTCATGAAGAGTCCCTTCCCAGCATCCCTATATGCCCCCTTCAGATACTGGAAGGCTGCTATGAGGTCTCCATGCAGCCTTCTCTTCTCCAGGCTGAACAGCCCCAACTTATACTATATTATAATATAAGCTTATGCTTATATTATGCATTGAGCTTTGTGGGAAATTATGCTAAATCAAATAAAACTTTCTGACCATTTTTAGTTTCCTTCTATATGAATAAAATACACACACATCCCCACACACACACACACATATATATAAAGATATATGCTTCCTTTTGCTGAGACCAGTATCACACATTTTGAACTTCCACCTTTTCCCTAGCTTCTTTTTGTCAGACAGCAGAGCTTCTGCGGTTTGGAAAGATATACTGCTGAAAGGAAGACCATAATCATATTTGTCTGCATATGTATAATTTCATTAACATATATGTAAAAAAGAAAATAAAATCACCAACAAACTCATAAGAATTTGAATGTAGTAAGTAGGCCTTTTTTTTCTTGTGAATATTTAGTGACATTACTGCATTTTTGCCTATATTTCTTCTTTTTTTTTTTTACATTTTCTTTCAGTGAACCATCCAGGAATTAAGTTTTACTGACATGAATATTCATTCTTTCTAATATCTCCAGTGATTTTGGATCAAGTCCAGAGCATAGTTGCAAGTGTATGTACATGAATATTTAGAGGTGAAAAGTTTTATATCCACATTTATAAATGCTTCAATGGAGGGGTTTCTTCCATTTTCAGTCCCAAACATGATAGTGCCATATCTCTCTTTTGACCTAGCACAGCAGCTCCCATCTGAAATGATGATTATTCAGGGAGGACTGTGCATGATCAAAACAGAGTTAAAAAGATTTGCCAAAACAAAATACAGTGAATAATTGTGAATAATAAATTCCAGGAAATTGCTGTCTGAGAGCAGGCTTTCCACAGGCTTAAAAGGAACATCAAATGATTTCTTTGTCAGCTTTTCTCAGTATCCGCTGCATCAAATTTCTTACTGCAAAACAGTTCACAAAATCCAGCATAATCTTTAAAGTGTATCAAACTTCTGATGTTACGTCTGTAAAGGGAATAAGTACTATAAAACTCAGACATGAGATTACCTCCATTACTCTGTCTCTCCTTGCCCATCATTCACAGCGGGTATGCAGCATTTCTGAGTACAGTGTATCCATATGACAGCCTGAGATAATGCCACCAAGGATGGAGCTGAGCTGACTTCATGACTGATAGAACAGCATACACACAAAATAAATATGTAGACAGCCACAGAGGTGCTAAAAATAGCAGAACACTGGAGAAGATACTTTTTGTCTTCTCTCTTATTGCCCATCAACAAATGTGTTGACTTTGAAGATATTTTGTACCCACGAGACTGTCAATGTTACAAGCTTGATCTGTCTCCTGTGCCTTGTAATTTTACTGCAATGCTCCCAGTGAAGGAATTCCATTGAGTGTCTCAGATCAATGAATAAACAATTACAGTGTTATAATAAACCTTTCTAATTAAACCACTAAATTACAAATAGAGGAAAGGAAGAAAATTATGAAATTAAGCTTGGCTTTTTTTTCCTTTAGTTCGCTGTTTTGTTTTGTTTTCTTTAATTCACTCTCTACAATCATGAAAAGGCAAAAATTGGCTTTCTGTTACAGGACGGTCTCTAAACATGCAGAACGCCTTTTCAACAAGGGTTTTCCCTATCCCATATAGAGCTGACACACCTGCAGGAAAAGAAGCATTGCTTTTCTACTCCTGGAAAGTAGGCAGGGGCCTGACTCTTACCTGGCTTAAACTGTTTTTTTAAGTCCATGGATGTTAGTAGATTTTTCTATTTGAGCAAAATGGTGATCACAGAGTTCATCTGTCATTTACAGCAAGGATACACTGGTGTCTGGATTCATGAGTTTGAGTCTCTGCTATGGCACTGAGAAGCTTCATGCCTTCAGGCAAGTCACTTTAGCACAGGGCTTCAATTTATCCTTCTACAAAATAAGTATAAATAATACTGTTCTCACTGAGGTGATTTGAGGTTGAATTCTGATCTTGTTTCAGCAAAACTGGGAACAGCACTTCTGCAGTTGATGGAATTGGGCTAAAGTAAAGTCACTGCAAGTGTCTTTCATTGTAAAGTGCTTTACACGCTACATACAATGAAATCAGATGAATTGCAACCAACTCAGAGATAACGCAGGCAGACCAGCTGTTACAATGGGCTAAGAACTGTCATTCAGAGGGTTGAAAATATTCAAGGATCACAGGAGTGTTTAATTTGCTTAAAATGGTAATAACATCTTTTTAACTGCTGTGCTGGGAGACAGTCTTGTGTTAAGATTATATCGGATATCTTTGCACATCAAACAGCAAAGAGTTTGACTCAGAAGGAGGCTTTCTTCCCTTTGGAACCACTGCTTGCAGTTTCGTTCTGCAACATCTAAGGCTAAGACCTGTATTTTTCTAAAACAATGACGTTTTAGATGCTGCCGGCGCAACCTATCCCTCAGAATACTGCAAAATCCTGTGGCAGCACTATTCATCCCAGTCCCCTTTTCACAGGATGGTATTCCACACATGCTGCCTACATCTCTCCACCAAGTCCTTTGGTCACCGCCCTGCCTCTCTGCTCACCCAGAGCTAGTGCACTACCCCCTTTCTCTCCTTCTCCTCATTTCTCACCCTTGCCACTGCTCATCACTACATATCTCTCACTTTCTTCCAGCTGCACATGCACACATTAAAACATCCACAGCTTTTACAGTTGTGAAGCAGGAAGAAAGGGCATGAAAATTTCATCCGCTATACTTTTTACCATTGCAGCTTTCAGTGCACATGCTTGATCTGCCTGAGGCAGTACTTCTTGAGATATTAGTTGCAATTAAATAAAAGAGCAAAATAATAATGAAATATTTGGGGAAAAAAAATATAAATCACATATCAAGTACTTTTGGGAGCACACAGAAAGCAAACTGTATGCAAATCTGAGCTTGAAAATGAGCAGCTTGAAAAAAAACAACCCATAGTTACAACAAACAAACCACCCTATCTTGTATTCCAGTTATTATCAATTAATCTAAAAGAGGATCACTTTGTTTCATTTCACATGCACACACATCCATAACATGCATGAACCTTTCTTAAAGCAGCTCCATTGTTTTAACCTTCATTTATTCTTCACAGCTGGAATAAATGGCTAATCTCTCAGGGATCATGCATGCTATTTGTTATTGATTTTTATAGCTCAGAAACATATTAGGGCTTCAAACAGGTTGATATCAGATTAAGAAACAGCCACTTAGAAGCAGACACCAGCTGTGCATCTGTGATAAATTACATATATTCCCTATGAACTGCATACCTAGTTATAGTTAGTTTACAGGTTTTAACACCATATGGATTGCCTGCTAGTGAGGCAACAATACAAAACATAATCACCTTCCTCTTTGAATAAAGGAACCTGTAGCTGGAGACCTTTCCTTTAGAATATTGTATTACAATCATAGATTTGGAAATCATGAAAGGTTTGGCATATACCTATTGTCTGGATTTAACATAGACTGAAGTAAGAAACAACAATAGACAAACGGTAAATAACATTTACATGCAAAGAAGTTGGAATGAATGTATTCAAAATACAAGATTCTTTGAAAAAATGTCTTTATTTTTTTAGAGCTGTTAAAAAGAAACCCCTCTGAGGTCTGTACAGGGATGAAAATCTCAAACTATATGTTGCATTCCAAAGATCAGTGATACAGTGCTTTGCTTACCTTTCCAAGCATCATTTGAATGTAAATAAAATTATTGCAATGTTTTTTGAATACAGGGCAAATTTTCTTAGGCAAAAAGATGTGATCATTTAAAAACAAACCAAAACAAAACAAAACAGGATAAGGGATCCAGAAGCCTTAAGAATATATTATATTTCACTCAGAGCTTTTCACTTGCTCTGCCATTTGTCAGTATTGACTGTAATGTTGCATGCTCGCACACAAGACACTGTCTAAAAAACACAGAAACTCACACATCTGTATATACATTCTCCTCTGATTTTCCACCAGCATTATGGGCCCCAGTTATGACACAATAATGAAATCTAGATATGGAAAGGTCTGATAATTCATTCTGTGTGCTATTCCTCTGGCACAACAAAATTGTTACCTGACACATATCTAGAGGTGCTGCTTCCAGTGTGTTAAGACTTTTCACTGGAAATTTTATAGAATCATAGAATCATAGAATAGTTAGGGTTGGAAAGGACCTTAAGATCATCTAGTTCCAACCCCCCTGCTAT
>JASSUY010049200.1:0-16719 GCA_032466535.1 Forpus xanthops
GTCATCTGGAACTTCTCCTGACTGCCAAGATTTTTCAAATATGATGGACAGTGGCTTAGCAACTTCATCTGCCAGCTTCTTCAGGACCTGCGGATGAATTCCATCAGGTCCCATGGACTTGTATACACTCAGGTTCCTAAGATGATCTATCCAAATACCATTACTACTCAACACAATAATGTAGATGGATAAAAGTGACAGAAACTAAAAAGGTCTTTAGGATGAAAAAGTATGCAGCCATGTTTATGGCCTTAACACACCAATTATACTTGATAGAATTGGCTTTGAAAGTTTCACATTTGTAAATCCCATTACATTACTCAAATTAAAATCTGTAGAAGAAGGCATAGAAATGTTGTTTTGTATAATGTTTTTAACATATAATAAATTTTTATGGCAAGGTATTTCACACTTTTTTGCTCAAGTTGTCTGGGTCATTTATATTGAATGACTTCAGTGACCATGATGTTTATTTTAGTGTTGATTCTTCCAAGGATTGTGGCTAAGATGTTAGAAAAGAATGAAGATTAAGTGAAAATATACTTGAAAATATAGTTATGACAAGCTTATATTTTATTTGTTTACTTTACAGAAATATGCTTTCTGAATGAAATATAAGTGATGTTACCTTCTTTTACAGCTACAGGTTCAGGCATACTTTGGATTAATGAAAAGTCCAAAAATCCAGTGTGAAGATAAGAATTCATACATCAGATTGGAAAAATATTTTTGCTGTATTCATATTAACAATTAAGAAAACAAAAATTCATGACTGTTTTTTCATGTGCTTGCAGTAAAAATGTGTATTTCTTCACATCCTGTAGTGATATGGATATCTACTCTACTCCCCATGAGAGAAAACCATTAATAGCAAACATAAACTGTACAAGTGCTTAAAACCCAGTGTCTGCAGCCTCATAAAGTTCGTCAAACAGCAAAACTATTCTGAGAAAAACTTGAATAAAAAAAATAAAAATTTAACAGATTGTCGAATGTTATCAAGAACTGAAAACTGGGGAATGTCTAAATATACATTTCAGTAGTTAACTGTAAGCTGTTGTTGAAATCTAGAATAAAATAATTAACATCAGAATGTTTCTTTGAGGTAGACGACAGATATGTTACTATTTCTGTAGCCTGAAGAAGATGAAGGCAAATGTGGTTGATAAACACACTTTTTTTTGAGGATAGGGCTTACAGCAACTCTGTTAAACTACAAATAAAATCTTTTATTATAATTGCTTTCAGATTGTAAATAGAATAATATGTAATTCAGTTAAAACATTTTTTTCAAACTTTAGCTTTTTGTGCACTATTTACTTCATGTAAGCAGTCCATATAAAATATATTTCTCAATGGCTTTAAAAAAATGCATGAACGTGCTTTCATTTGAAAAGATATCCTTAGTAGTATTAAAAATGAAATCATGGACTTTGTAATGAATTTCAGATAAAAATCTTACTATTTGTCAGTTTTGCTTTAGCTTTGCAGGGCAGATCCACAAAAAGCAAACCAAAGTAAAAGCCACTCTGTCCTTAAAAGATGTGTAAAGCAAAATATTAACTATTCTCATATAACATTATGACCATGAATTCATTTGACAGATTTCTGTGGGATGACCTCTCAAACACTACAGGCGCACATCAGAGCATCTATTTTGAAGGAAACTGAAGGTACCTGTTATCAGAAAATGCAACAATGTAATCATTGCAATGTACATTTCCAATCGCTGCTTTCATTGTTAGCTTTCAGTGCCTCCTGCTGGCATAAACAAAAGTCTCACTTTCAAGAAAAGGAAGTAAACCTTCCTCATGCTGTTGCCCTCTAGCTGTTTCAGTCAACATATCCTGGTTTTGCCTAATGCCGGGTAACAATGATTTGTCTAGTTAGCAGATCTCAGAGTTTCACTCTGTGTACCTGCTACTATTTGCAATAAAAGTCCTATTCCCAGGATGCAGATTCTCTTGGCACTACCATAATTTTCAGTGTAATCTTCTGGATTTTTTCCCTTCTGAAATCTCAGAAATCTGAATATATTGAAAAACATTTTTACTCTGTGTACATCGCATTACTGCCAGATAGAAGATAAAATGTCACTGAAGAGTTTTTGTATGTCTATGACCCGCCTATAGTATAACACCATTTTCACTCAAGATGCTCTTATGTGTCTCAGGATACTCTCCAGAAGCACTACATGTGAGACACCTCATGGTCCCAGATTTTCCAGGAGTTTTAAATATAATTGCTTTTTCCTGGAACTTTATCAGGCCTATACACACAAGTTCTTTTAGAAGAGCTGCTAGGAGATGCTGACCTCACTCACAGTATTTGTTGGAGACTGCTGACTTATTTCCTACTTACTGAAAATCCCAGAATCCTACAGGGAGTGAAACATGTTCCTTGAAGAAAACAAACTGCTAGGTATAGACTTATTTTCCTGAATTCTACCCTCAGGAAGTCTTTCCAAGACAGAGAGAACAATGAATTTAGACACTGTTAGGGCATTTCGGTATCACAGCAGAGACCTGAGCTACTGCTGACTAAAACCGGCAGAGAGTCAGAAACAACACCAGCCCCAGTGTAGCAGCGAGCCCAACATGCTAAGCCCAGCTGACAGGCTGATGCAGCTGAGCTGCTGCCAACATATTTGCATGGTGCCACCTCAGGCTGCACAGGCCTGATTTTTTGAGGTGACACTTGCCTGAACAGCTCCTCCTCCTCTGACTTGAAATACAGAATTCAGGCAATTTGATAGCTAAGGGGATCAGGCCCTCATTTCTCTCTTGGCATTGCTGTGGACAGCTGACCTTGTGGACCCATAAAAAGGCATTTCATCCTATGCATCAGATACCTAAACAAATGTGTTTGAAACAGCTTCAGTTACATCACATAGGAATACTAGCCTCAGCTAGGTACATCTAGAAGTATCAAGGAATAAAGTGCACTAACTTCTCAACTGTCTTTTGGGTGTTTAGCAGATATGACTGATTAAAGCAGTACTGAGATTATACTATTAACCATTTAGAAATGTCTAGCAACATGGGCATTGTCGATAGGTACAACAATGGCACAGTCAACTTCTATGAAGTTTCTCATCTTATTTGATTCTCAGTATAAACTTTTAGCAAAGCTGAAGGACAGACAGGAACCCAGAGATAGCTTAATTACTTTCTGCTTGAGCTGGTACAAGGCAATGCTTTTCACCTACATTCCTAGGGAATAAACATCCTGTAAACCAACAGTTTTGAAACTGCTGTCCATAATCTCTCAGGCAAGATCCACAAGTGATATGTATACCATAATGCAGAAGACAGAAGGATGGGAAACACTTTGTTATTTTCTTAACTGACAGGATGAAAATCTAAATTTTCCCCGATTATCACAGATGGTGGAACCAGGCCCAGGATTTCTACTCCAGACAGTAAAGTTTTCTTGGTACTAAGAAACTGGAATTGGGTACATGACATCAACTCAGCAGGCTTACTCTTGGATGTCATAGTGCCAGCTCTCTACTATAACAGTCTATATGGCACCTGGAGAATACAGCTGATCACTGTGTGTATTTGGAGGGACAGAGGAAAATGTACCAACATATGCCCAAGAAACTTCTAATATTTACCAGAGACTGCAGAAATACCACTTCTAGAAATTGAATACCATCCCATTATTGCAGTTGCTGATATATATTCCTAGACACCCCAAAATGGCTACTGCATATGTGTAGATCACGTGCACAGCAGAAAGCACAGTGTGGGTGATGAAACACTAGAATAAGTTGCCCAGAAAGGCTGTAGATGCCCCATAGCTGGAAATATTCAAGGTCAGGTTGGCTGAGGCTCTGAGGAGCCTTATCTAGTTTAACTCATTATTGCTCATAACAAGGGGAGTTAGACTAGATGATCTATGAAGTTTGCTCTCAACCTAAATTATGCTATGATTCTATGTTGTAATGAAAAGGACCAGTTAATTCCTTTTTACTGAAAAGAGCTGAGGATGGCCAATGCATCTTTAGATCAAATATAAGATAGAAAATATACATAACAAAATTAGTATATTAGTTTTACATGTCTAGGATGTTTATAACAGAAAGATACCATGAATATAACTTCATATCATTAAATTTCAAGCAGTTCTGCCTGAAAGAGAAATGGAAATGTACTCAAGTGTATTATTTTATCTAACCAAATTCTATGCCTGTCCTCGTGTCACACCACATAGGGATCTCAGAGGCACCTGAGAAGAAAACAAGAGGAAACTGAAAACTCTTCACCAGTTCAATACACAATTGATGCCAGCACAGCAACTTGGAATTAATGTACAGAAGGGTTCTATAACTATCTCTTCCATTTAAAACATACTAGATTATTTTTTTTCACAATAATATCTAGGAAACTCATCCCTGAAACCCCAATAACTTCAGCGAACATTTTTCTAAACAAAAGACATTCAAGTTAAATGAATTATTTCCACACAGCCAAGGGGAACAGGATAATGGAGTCTCTGGGAAAGGTGTCACAGCTGGGGAAAAAAAGCCTGCATATTTTTTTAATGTAGTCCGAGTAGCATTTTTCATGTGAGTACTCTGTGTAGCTCTGCAACCTAATGAGGCACCCTGTGAAATTCATAGTGATGGGCAGTTCAGAAGGTAAAAAGGAGACTTTGTACACTCTAAATTTAAGCTTGAAACAGTCTTAACCTCAGCGGATGGAAGTGTCCAGCCACTGACAGATTGATTTATTCTGCTCTAGACTTCGTTATATTTTCTGGAAAGTGATAAAAGTGATGTTCAGCTTAGTTTGTTTGGAGGCCTACTCTTAAATGCCAGGCAAGAAAAAGTGCTGGAGGACCAGTAGAGTGATTTACAGGGAGAAGAAATCCCTCAGACTAGTTATAATTTGGGAGTAGGGCTGACATTCTCATAAAGTATACCTTAGAATCGCAGAATCATAGAATAGTTAGGGTTGGAAAGGACCTTAAGATCATCTAGTTCCAACCCTCCTGCCAGAACCAGGGACACCTCCCACTAAATCATGTCACCCAAGGCTCTGTCCAACCCAGCCTTGAACACTACCAGTGATGGAGCATTCACTACTTCCCTGGGCAACACATTCCAGCTTTTCACCACCCTCACAGTAAAGAACCTCCTTCTATCAGTTCTAAACTTCCCCTGTTTGAACCCATTGCCCCTTGTACTGTCACTACAGTCCCTAATGAGAAGTCCCTCCCTGGCATCCCCATAGGCCCCTTCATGTACTGGAAGGCTGCTAGGAGGTCTCCATGCAGCTGTCACTTCTCTAGTCTGAACAGCCCCAACTTTCTCAGCCTATCTTTATGCAGGAGGTGCTCCAGTCCTCTGATCATCCTTGTGACCCTCCTCTGCACTTGTTCCAACAGTTCCATGTCCTTTTTATGTTGAGGACACCAGATCTGCACACAATACTCCAAGTGAGGTCTCATGAGAGCACAGTAGAGGGGCAGGATCACCTCCTTCAACCTGTTGGTCATGCTCCTTTCATGCAGCCGAGGATGCAGTTGGCTTTCTGGGCTGTGAGCACACACTGAAGCCAATTCATGCTCGTTTTCTCATCGACCAACACCTCCAAGTCCTCCTATGCAAGGCTGCTGTCATTCTCATCTCTGCCCAACCTGTAGCTGTGCCTGGGATTGCTCCAATCCAGGCCTAGGACCTTGCACTCAGCATGGTTAAACTTCATCAGGTTGGCATCAGCCCATCTCACAAGTATGTCAAGGTCCCTTATTTGGTTGTCCTTGACAAAGTCTTCTGTGCTAAAATAGGAAAAAAAACCAAAGAAAAAAATCATATAATTACAGAATGATTTAGAAGGGACCTTAAAAAACCCCTAGTTCCAACCTCTCTGCCATAGGCAGGGACACCTTTCACTAGACCAGGTTGGTCAAAGCCTGGCCCACCCTTGAACACTTCCAGGGATGTAAAATGCTTACCTAAGGATAAACTTATTTCTATGTAAGAAATTAACACATGAAAAAATTGCATTGCATTTTAGCCAGTTAACAGAAGCAAAGACTTTCTTATGTTTCAGTGTCATTCATTGCCTCTTCCACTGTTTTCCTTATCAGCCAGCTTTCTCACAAGCCTGTCCTTTCCAATTGTACCATGAACTTAACAACAGTCTTTTACTACAGCATTTCTAAGAACCTTTTCAGGTGTGCTTTTTGTTATTTTATTGCATTTCAGAAAGTCCTTGTGCATATTACCAATCCATAAAGAATGCTTCTCTTAATTGCCATACAACCACTGGGGGGACAAAACCTGCATATTTGCAGTGCTCCGAGGAATCCTGTTATGAGTTTGGCATTTGTTGAAGTATTCCCATACCTTATTTGTTTGAAAACAGAATACCAAGGAATGACCTCTTATCAGCCTCTTATCTTGAAATATTCTTAAAGCAAATAAAGGCAAGGTGAACTGCAAATAAAAATACATATTTGCTATACCTACAATGAGAAAAACAGACAAACAAACAACCAAATTTTAAGCACAGACAGGAGGCATAGAAGAAAAAACAAAACAAAACAACAAAATAATAGAAGGAAAAAATTATTTTTTTAACCTCAAATTTAAAATGATTCATTGGGCATGTTTTCTTATCAGTCATTCAATTGAGAATTCCTTCCCCAGTTTACTTTATGTCTCAAGTTGCACTTATTAGAAAAAGTACTTTCTAGGTGGAGTGTGTTAATTTTGTAGCCATTCCTCATAGAACTTTCCAAGTGCAGGTACATTTACTCTTCCTAATACTGCTTCTTTATAATTTACAGTTTTCTCATTGAATGAAGTCTATTGCAACATCGCTGTCTTTCTTCCAGCATCATGCTTCATTCGTCTCTGCATTCTAAAAATCTTACATTTTGATCAAGTACAAACAGGAGCTGATCTGAATTAGATTACTCTTTCTTCAGTTTGAGGTTAAGATTCTGCATGTCATTTTTTTACAGTTTTAAGTGTTTCACAAACCATCCAAAATTACAGGCCTAATTTAAACTTTTTCCAGTCATGTATTGCATTACTCAGAATTTCACCCTCATGGCAGCTGCGCTAGCTTCTGCTCTACAATGTTCATCTTCTTTCTCTCTTTTTTAAGTTAGACACTTTTGTTTGTCAGCCAGCTGTTCTACTGCTAGTACAATGAGCAGTAACTGATGGATGGTTATGAAAAAGATCAGATAGTAAACTGTAGTGCTGGTGCATTTTTATTAGAGAAAAAAGGAAACTAATAAGCAATGAAAAAACCTTGCAAAAGAGGAAACAATAGGATCTTTTGCCTCATCTGTACTGCTAAGTAAAAGAGACATGTGACATTAACCATGTTTAATTTCATGTCCACACTGCTTATAGCTATCACCATCTAAACCAGAATGGCCATATCCACATTACTTACCACCTCACTATTGGCTGTATGTGATCTACATGTGGCATAGAGACTGAATAATTGTTGTCTGGTTTCCATCTCCAAATACACTATAAGAGTTAAGGTGCAACATAGAAAATAAATGATTTTAAAGCATGAATGTGTCATGTATTTGGGGACATGAATGAAGATCATCGTGGGATGGCTGGAAATGCAAAGGCTTCTGGAACTGAGATGGAAGACTGTAGAGGGAGAAAAATCTAGCAGTTTCGTCTCTCAAGAGCAGCTCCTGATTTGAACAGGAAATGTGCTGGAACAGCCAAATGGAATGTGTCCAAGTGGGGAGAAAGACAGTCAAGTCTTTGGCAGCCTATGCTATAAAGGTACTGAGCCCTTGAGCTCATTTCTTGGCCTGCTTTTGTTTAGCTAGGTAAGCAGGACTCTTGGCAGGCTGCTTGTTCTTGATTTAAAGTAGAAAATTAATTCTTCTTGAAGGCTACAAGGACAACTTCCCTCTCAGTACTGTAACAGTCAAAATGTAGAAACTATGGGTTATTACCACTTCTGAGGGTGTACCATATCTCCTGCTTACAAGATGAAATTTATAGCCCTGCAGGTATTATGAGTATGGATGAAACAACACAATACATTAATTCACCCTGACCACTTACCTTTGCAACTCAGGATAGTAAGTGTTTCAGGCTTCTTTGTTTAACACACAGAATAATTCTGGAGCTTTCTAGGGACATAAAATTCCTACAATCTAATACTAAAGAAACCTCAGATAGCTGAGGTTTGGGTGACATCGTTGAGTGTGAGATGTCTCTGCCGATGGCAGGGAGGTTGGAACTAGATGATCTTAAGGTCCTTTCCAACCCTAACTATTCTATGATTCTATGATCTAAATTCAATTTAGGGAGTTGTCACTTTCAGAACTATGTAAATCCAACTCTCATCATCTTTTTCACCAGCTTGAAAGGTCTCAGATCTTATGGATTTGAGCCTCCTGGCTGTACTAGAGTTACTGGATGGTTATAGGACATGAGGTAATATGGACTTCTTTTGTGGGGTGATCACAAAATGAAAATGATCACATTGAATATCTTCATCGTTGACATTTAGAAAACTGAAACAATTGTTATGCATCCTTGGCGGTTTCAGGTTTTGGCTTTGTTGACCAAGGTACAGGTAACTGAAGCTGATTTTTAATTTTTTATTATACTATTAAAACTTAGTATTAAATTTTTTACCCAGGTTCTGTCACAAAGGCAGATTCTCTCTTGGCAGTAAAACAGTAGTATTCATGATGTTTGACTGCATTCTGACAGCTATATCACATGGGTACTTACACATAAAGAAGCTCTGCTTTCCCCTTCATGAAAAATCCTTTTCCTTTCATGAGGTGAGTGAGGTATAATCCATTTCATTATCAAAACTGTCTTACTTTTTGTCTTGGCTAATGCTAATGTCCATTTTTTATCACCAGATCCAAGTAGTCCATGCAGAAAATGTGCAAAATATAATGCAAAGTGAAATTTTTGAATGTCTTGGAATGTGAATTTGTGAGGACCTTGACACAGGTCCTCAGTGTCTGGGAAAATTACTCTGTGTTTTTTAAGAATGAAAATAAAGCCCTGCAACTATAGACAGTGCCAAAATTGTCTGCTTATTTATCCTACGTAGTTTGCAGCTCCAGATTTTCTCAAATTTCAAAGAATTTGTGGTTTTATATTCTGACATCATCAGGTTGCACTTCTTTTGTTAAATTTGTCTATAATCAGTCATGAAATGGAACTATTTTATTGAGGCCTTTGGGCATAAAGTATTCTGCAGGGCTGAATATTTGTGCTGACGAACGCTCCCAGATCCTGGTAAAATCTGAAGAACTTGAGATGCGTGTGGTGAAACTCAGACTACTCAGGTTCTCCTTGGAGCTTTAAATGCAGTGTCTAAACTGAAACTCAGTATTTTCAACTTCTTTTTTCTCCTCAGAAAAATAACAAGGTATTATGCATAGTAATAAATCTACCTGCCACATAGGTGAGGAGTTATTTAATTCTGATGCACCTGTATTGCATTTTTTTATATTTCCACCATACACACCATATATTTCTTCTGCTAAAAATCCTAGATCCTTGTAATTCATTTTACAATTAAATAAATATACTTTTCTCAGTTTTTTCTTCGTTTTCTTCCTCTGTCAGTTGGTTGTTTATAGAGAGTTGTGCTGTTGGTCATTTCTTCAAAGTTATCCATGTACAATTCATGCTTTATCCTTTTTCTTTTCTCTTTTCTTTTTTTTTTTCTTCTTTTTTCTAGGATCTTTTCTGTCTCATAGAGTCATGATGCCGAGGAGATATTCCTAAGCTGTGTAGCAACCTTCCTTACTGCATCACTCACTATCTCTATACTAGGTAAAGTAAAATCTTTTCAGAAAGACAAATTTAAGTACATGGAGTATGGCTTTTCTCCATATAAAAATGCTATTTTAATGAGACCTAATTTGAAACACAAGATGAATTCAATAAGTATGATTAACATATTAAACAAATTTGTGCATACATCAAACATTTAAGAGGTATGAACATGTATGAACACATTTTACTCTATACATCATTTACCATTTTCTCATACTTTACACTTATGCATTTTATTTAAGAAAGGAACATTTCAGGAGACAGCCAATACTGGAATTATCATATATTTTTCAGCTGTCATTTAAAGTAAGATCAGTGTGTCCTGCATAATGGGGCATGCCACAGCCAGTGAGATAGTTATTCACTGTTAACTTGTCATGGGAATAGTCCTACCAAGGGCTTGGATTTGGGACAATGGATTTAATGTTATGCCAGTCACATTTTCATTATAAACCACTAAGCCTATAGATGGATGAGATAATTTTCTTTGGTGTTGAAAACTGATCAGCACTACATTGTAGTATTTGATTAGATTGATTTTAAGGGACAGCTTACAAGCTTTGAAACTTTTTTTTTTTTAAATTTTCCCTGTAGTTAGCATGGCTTGCAACTATTCATCCTTATAGTGAACTCATAGGACTTTGAAAATTTTTTTTGTTTAGACTAAACTTGGTCAAACTGGAGTCTGCAATCATTGGGTTTAGTAAAAACAGGGAAAAAGGTAATTCAGACGTGTTCTTATTTAACAACAATCCTGCTGGAGAAATGCCAGGAAAGGCTAAAGGTTAGAATTAGCAAGCAATTAAGGAGTGTAATGGAATATTAATGAATATCTATATATATGCAGAATTTTTTTAAAAAATCTGGAGAATCTTTTTTTTTTTTTTTTTCTTTAAATGAGATTTTTTATGTTCTTGTGCTGACATAGAAATAGGATTGTTTAAAAGAAATGATATTTAGTGTCTTGGAATAATGTAAGGCTCATATTGGAAATCAAAACTCTTGAACAGAATGGTTGATTACTGTATGGATGGTGACAAGACTCCTGTAAGCATCCTTACAACAACATCTTTAGCTAGAATAGGTGAGATTTACCCAGGACTTAGTCTTCTGCTCTGTCCTTTAAATACAACTGGACTACAGTCCTACTACTCCAGAACATGCATGATCCCTTACTGTTATATACCTTGACCTACATTCAAGAAGTCTCTAAATTATCTTAGCAAAATACGAGACTGTCTTACAAGACAATTTGTACTGGACATTTACAAATGTCTTATCCATGCACCATCATCTCATTCATTTGCAGCAGGAAACACTTGAGAAAAGGAGCTCGGAGGAGGCCAGATTCTCCACCCTGGATGTCAATCAGCAATTTCAAAAATATCGTGTGGTTTAGGCACAGCAGAGGCTGCCTGGGGATAATCTTCAGGACAGTAAAAATTGCACAAGCAGTACTACTGCACTGATAAGTCAAATACTTTGTTGTGAAAGTGTGTACAGGTTCCGTCACTTCAGTCATCTGGTTTCAAGCCAGCGCATTGTCTCATCCATGGGAATTCTGTCAGATAACTTTGTGACCACTTGGGGAATTTACGGCTTAAAGAAGGACACACAAACAGAGCCTTGATAGCCAGCACCATCACAGTTATGAGTAAAGAACAAACTTGAATTTTGCACTTAAAACTGAAGTTCTGCAGTTCTTGACACAGTGCAGTTAGTAGTATTGCCATAATACAATTCAGTATGTCATCATACTAAGTCCAGCCTGAAAATTCTGATAACAAGAACATTGCTACACAAAATCAATGCAGCCTAGAATAATGCATTAAAAACAAACAAAGCTGGTTTAATGATAGGTCACAAGCTTTCATTTAGAAATTGCTGTGTTTTGAGAACATTTATTGTGATTATACACAGATTCATGTTTATATTGCAAACTAACTGGGTCAATATTTTTATCAGTACTTTTGAAATAAATAATAAAACATTTACTGGTAAATTTTATAATAATTTTTGGAGAAGTATACAAAGAAGAGGGTAGATTAGTTATACAAGCATATTTGATTATGTTCTAAAGTAAGCTCATCTGAACAAATTGCATTTTAAATAGAGCTTTGATGTGATTAGCAATTGCATTTTAAGAGCACTAAAAATTCAATCTTTGCAATATAAATTTATTCTGATCCAGAACAAAGTCAAGATATTTCAAAGCTTCCAGTTAAAGTTAATTACCAGTGCCTTCCTAGTTCCAAGAAACTATTGACTGACTCAGAACCAGTAACTGAAATAGCGGCTGTAGCTGTGCTGGAAGTGAAGCTAAGAACGGGAAATTTCAAAGCTGTTAACATCTCCCCCTTCTGAGAACTTTTGAAGGGATGTACTGGAAGTATGATCTTCTCAATGGCCTGCCAAGTTGAGGAACCAGGCAGAGGTGGTAAGAGTTTTTCAAGTTTGTCAGGGATTTTGTCAACATCATAGACACAGAAGATTTCAATATTGAACAAGTGACAAATTCCAATGAAAGTTACTTTTTTTTTAATTTGATGAAATTAAATTTGATGCAAAGCCAGACATCAAGGGAGGAATCCATCTCACAAATTTAGGGGCATCCACAGCACAGTTACCTGCCTTTGTGAGTAGATGTGTAGATTCATTTTGTGTTCAGTAGGAAGATGTGTCACATGAATTGGTCAATCAGTGTGGTGTAGATATTTAAGGAAGAAATCTAGCAACACTTAGGTGGTGCTCCTGAACCATAGACAAAAGTTGGTATTTTAAAAAGCACTGGTATGTGATGAAATTAGAATCTTTATGATTCTTAAAAAATGATTGACAGAGTACAAGGTGCTCTGACAGAGAAAATGAGAGCTCTTGCATGAATTAAGGGGAATCTCTTGGAAGAACAGATTAGAATAAACAACTTCTTTGAATGGCATAATGGAGATCAAAATCTGAATATTATGGTCTCTTCTGTTCTAGAATTCTTGTCTCAAAAGTATGTTGAAAAATATGATAAAGTTCAGAAAATAAAAGTATTGGTATTTTATCATTTGAATTGCTATGGAGCATTCTTGTCACTTGTCATACTGGGCTTTCATGTAACAACCCTATGTAAAAGAGGACAAGTGAGAGTTCACTGGAAGTTTCTGTATCTGTTTATTGACTGTAGATTGTTTGGTGTGTTTACCTCAGATATTAAAGCTTTTATTATAAAGATCCCTATTAGAGAATAAATGCTGTACTATTTGCTTATTAATGACTTTTGTCTACTGCTGCCTTTTATCAATTTCAGACTGTACTTAATACGTGTGGTTTTTACCAGCATTGAGACTATAGCTACTAAAAGAGATAAACAAAAAGATCTTTTACAAAGCTTTTCCCTGACAATTTGTCTGCATGCCTATAACAATAAAATACTATTAAATATTATTTTTAAATGACCAGAAGTGACTAGATAGAGCATTGTAAATCAAACCAAACAATACAAACCACCAAATAAACAATGCAAAGTGAGTAATTGATCAAAAAAAAAGTTTACTTTATCTAATCTAAGAAGAGTTAATTAAGGGAGGTATTGTTTTGAGTATACGTACAATATAGTAAAACTGGATTAAATACTTTCCTGATATATCTTGCTGCCAAGCAGCTAAATAACTGTTTTTTTCTTGGACAGGTGTTCCATTTTGACCTCACTGTCAGGCACTTTAAGGCACAGTCTAAGTCTCTAGTGTCAAATGTAACAATTTTCTCATTCATCTTGGGGTTTTGAGTCTCTGATCTTTTTGCTGGGTTTAGGAGTATCTGAGATCATGAAGATTATAGACAGATTCAGCAATGTAATATATAAAAAATCCACCTGGATAATTTTTTTTCCCTAAAGCTATACCTTCTATGCCAACTCTAGAAAAGTTCTCTCATTTCATTTTCAAAATCTGCTATTCTATCTTGCATCTTGCTCTCCTCCTTACCAAGCTGTATGTGAAAAGGAATGGAACCTAGCAGCTAGATTATCTGCTCTTCTTTACAAATATATGGATGGATCATTGAAGCAACAGGATTCATGTGTTTTGTTGAGCTTCACATTCACAACTTTTCTTCTTCAGTATGAAATTGAGATTAGTAACAGGTCCAAGTCACCTTGAAAAAGTCTGTCTTTTCTTTTTCCATGGAACGACTGGGGTTTATGTTAATCAAAAATATATAAATTTGCTATTAATGATTGAATGCATCAGTTTATCCTTTTTGTAAAGAGATTTGCTTGGTAATTCTAGGGGTGGATAAAGACACTGAAGTTAATTGCATGAAAATCTCTCTACCTGAGAATTAGAGAAATGTTATAATCCTTTGATGACAGCAACTAAATACCACCTTCCAGAAGCTGTAAGGCTCCATGCTGTTAGATTGAGAATTCTGAAGCTGTAATTTATTAGTATTTAGGAAAATTGCTAATCAGAATATGATGAATTGTAACTTAAGTGTATGTGATGATATTATTACATGATCTGATTGCTTTTGGTAGCAATTCCTGCTTTTTTGTTATAAGTGTATTTCATATTTAAATAAGTGTTTCAAATGCAAAAATATTAATCAACTGTAGTTTCTCATTCCTGCCTTCTGTCAGTTCTGCACCATCCTTTCATATTCACTTGCTTTCAGTAGAGACAATCCCTGCAGGACAAACCAGTATGTGGTAGATTGATGCCTAGAAGACCTTTTATTTGTACAGCATGAAAAGACTTACAATCATTGCAATCCTACTCTGGAGGTATAAGGGTGCAGACAACTTGCATCAGTATTTAAAGCTCTGAAATAAGAAAGGAAATTGTATCCATCTGTAGTTCTACCTTGATAGGAAAGAACTTTAAATGCTGGTGAAGACACTTAGGCAATATGTGCCTTACAAAATTTGTTTTGCCATCTCTGATGATTTGTTCTAAATATGAAGATGACTATTCCAAGCCAAACTGCACAATTCTGACATGTTTGTAGTCTATCACTTGAATAAAATATTTACTAGCTGCCTATTTCTGCCATCTTTTGTTAGCAGTATTTGAATACTTTTTTCTTATCTTGCATTTTTCCAATAAACTTATTACAGTAATATGTTAGTGTCTTCTAATTACAAAAATATTCTCCAAATTCATAATTTTCTTTCATTTCATGTAGAATATTTTATTATATTTTTTTGCTACAGGTTGTCTTTATCATATAATGCAGTATTGTATATAGACATTCAACCCATCATCCACTATCCTTTGTTTTACATTGCTCTGAAGAGTTTACAAGTGAAGGCAAGAGACAACCACAGTCGCCACAACAGGTCTAACAAAGGAAGGCAACAAGATGGTGTTGTTCTATATGACAAAACACCACAGGGCTTTCTACAGTGTAGACATCTGTATTTGAACTGGTCACTCAAGATCCTTTTATATCAAAAAATAGAAAACTGTTAGAACATGGCTCATCTTATCTTAAGGCAGACATTAAAGCTAGATAAAATTAATTACACTTTTTTATGTTCATTGATTAAAAAGAAAATATAAGTAGTTTAGCTGTAAACATCAATAATTGATTGAAATTGAATCCTATCACTTCTGTTCAATCGTTGACAAGTCTGTCAGAGACTACCTAAGAAATGTTTTAAGGAAGACATTCATTAGACAATAATCTGGCTTTGTGGAAAATTATAGGCACATCTAATAGCTGAATGGAAAACACTATCCGTGTTTCAGGCTAAAATATTCCTAAAAGGATGGTGAAACCTAGGGTAGAGACAGAAATTGATGTTACCATTACAGGATTGAGATGTAAACATCTGGGAAACATCATATCTAATGTTGAAAACAACTGGATGTTTAATAAAAAATATTAAGATGTACTGATAAGGAAAAAGTATCTAAAAGGTTAGTGGAAAACCCTTTATGTGATATGCAATGAATAGAAGATTTATCAGGTGAAAAAGCCTTCAGCCATAAAGAAAATAAAATATATTCCATTGAAAAAAAAAAAAACAAAACCAAACAGCAGGCAACAAACAAAAATCCAAGCAAACAAACAAATCACAGAATATGTAAACAAGAATCAAAGAAAAAAAATCAGTTTGTAAACTTTTTGAATGTTAGCATTAATTTAATTATTACTAGAGAGCTAGCTAGGAATAATAATTCAAGGAAAAATGAGTGATTGATTCTCTGAAAAAAGAAAACAGAATAGAGAAAGAGAGAAGACATGAAACTTCTGCAGCCGTTGTCTGAGACTGGAATTTATCTCCTCTAGTTTTACAACTATGTTAATCAAATTAGAATCCTTGCATAGTGAATCAGTGGAAATAAACTGGCATTTTTATTTGCCTGATCTACTTATGAGGTCTGGGATAAGTTATGTTATGGATACATTTTTTCCTAATGGCTAACTGTATAGAAAGCCACAAGGTAAATATCAAAACTTAAACCAGTTGTAAACAATTCACCGAGGAAGAGACATGAAAGAACATTATAGAAGTATAATAAAAATGCCTTATCAGACCAGTAAGTTATCTGTAATTCCCTCTTGACTGGAAGCAGCTTGATGGTTAAATACCTTTCTTTGTAAAGCTAACAGAATCATAAATGTATGAGATCAAAACTGAAACCTTTTTTTTTATGAAAAACTATCCCTCCTCTTTGATACTACCATCTAATAAACAGAAAAAATGAAGCAAACATATAAAAAACTTTCAACAAAAAGGTTTGGTTTCATTGTGGATATTTTTTTTTGATTTTCTAAATCAAGATTCCTCTTTTTTTCTGCTCTCTCTTTGGGGGTTTTGCACTTCCTGCTATTAATTTTAAGGGGACTTTGTTGCCCAGGGAAGTTGTGAATGCTCCATCACTGGCAGTGTTCAAGGCCAGGTTGGACATAGCCTTGTG